>OY970826.1:75928928-76121553 GCA_963853835.1 Calendula officinalis
TTAAAAATTGTTTGTGGGTTTATTTATCAATGTAGTATTGTATGATACTATTAGGTCACGTTTATTTTGTGATATAAAGAGAGTGAAGATGCAATGGATGAACGAGTTTCCCGACCATCATCCTTTATAGGTTGTAACATTATTGTTAGAAGCAAATGTATTGTCTCATGTTAATTGCAAAGGTTTTAACATGAATCATAACTCACTGTTATTATTATTATTATTATTATTATTATTATTATTATTATTATTATTATTATTATTATTATTATTATTATTATTATTATTATTATTATTTTTATTATCATTATTATTATTATTATTATTATTATTATTATTATTATTATTATTATTATTAATAGAAATGATGTTATCTTCCATTCTTCCAAATCATAATGATATATTATGAATACAGCCTAATAAGGGCCACGTCGTCTCCTTCATGGAGAATTTTGCCAAGCCAATACTATGTGACATTGGGCTTGAACACTCATATATTAGACCATTGTCTAAAGTATCGTTGGTTTACTGACATTGTTGGCACGCCTCCTTCAGTGACCGGTGTCGATTAAATGCATCGGCTTGACGTAGGGCCGACTCAATGGGCTGGGCAAGCTGGGTGACCGCCCCGGGCCCCTAAACGCCAAAGGGCCCTCATATTTTAGTAGTTATCTATATATTTAGCCAAAAAAAAGCATACTTTGCTAGAAATGCCCAAACTTAGCCCAAAATGCCAAAAATGCAAAGAGTTTTATTTAGTTGTTATTTTTATGTATTATGGTTCGGAGCATATTAGGGGCCCCATTTTATATTTAGCCCCGGGCCTCAAGTCGACTTGAGACGGCCTGGCTTGACGACATGAAGAGCGACAAAGGTGGCGTGTTTAAATAACAATGACATTGTGTGTGAGCATATATAATAAAGTGGGCCCAAAAGTTGAAGCGGGAGAATATTGTTGGCGTAAATATGTCACTTGGAATATCAGCAGACGTGATATTTGTATGACAAAAACTTAAGTGTCTTTTTTTGTCATAGTTGTGAGTGGTCTTAGTGGCTACCAAATGCGGAAATTATACAAAGTTTTTCTTTTATAAGGAGCGGTGTGTAACAAGAGTAAACAGTCTCTTAAATAATGTTAAAAAGAGGTATAATACCTCTGTATCAAAATAACTGATACACTTTCTATTTGGGAATGAATCAAAATAATATAATGCACTTTTATATTTTATCTTATTTGGTATTAGAAAGTGAGACACATACTCCACTAACTATCTACTTTAATAAAATGAAATTAAATTTTACTCTTAATTTACTTTTAAACATTATTAAAATCATTTTATTCAAAAGAAGTGTGATTTATCTGCACTAACTATCAACTTAACCTACAATTTAATCTTTTGCGTAAAAACCCTTGAAACCTTCAAAGTATCATTTATTTTGATACGCATGTAGTATATGTATTGGTATCTACTAGTTGTGTCTACTCATTTGATCAAGACAAGTATTAAAATCAACGGATGATATGAGTTAGAGAATTAATTGATTATAAATGTTATCATGTGGTGGTTAACACATAAAGTAAGTAAAAATAGTAAGAATTAATATTATTTAATTTAGTTATATCCTTTAATTATCTATTTTATTACAGTCAGTAGTATGCAATTAATTTACTAAAGCTATCTTTTTTATACTTGAATAATCAGTAAACTAAAAGCATGTTACAACAAAAACAATTAATCAATTACGAATCTCACGTGAGACGCCTTTGAAACAAATTATACAACTCTTAACAACAATAATTAACTGATCACTTTAAAATGAAATATTATATTTTTCTTATTTCTATTTTTATCTTCCTACCATAAAATAATATAATTAGCATATGGAATTTATTTGATTTTTTTTTAATCTCATTATTTGATTTGAACACTTATATAAAATTAAATAAGTATAAAGACATAGTATATACCAAAGGGTCTTTGGCCTAGCGGTATGGTGTTTCCCTCTCAAGTGTGAGGTCATGGGTTCGAGTCCCGTCGTGGACATAGGTAATAATTAGGAGTAGATTAGATTTTCCGTTTCAAAAAAAGAAAGACGTAGTATATAAGAGCATCCCCAATGGTTAACCTTATAATAGCTTATTACTTTTGCCACATCAACAATCTACTAACCAAAAACCTCTACATAAATAGCATCTCCAATGGTTAACCTTTTCAAAAGCTTTTTCTTTAACAATATTTCCAATTCACCTTTGTTTATGTTAAATGTTTTATAAATACCTCTTATATAATTTGACACTTTTTATAACATGTTACTACATATAAATTTTTTTAAAATATCTCATACAAAAATATTATAATAATTGACATTAAATATTATATAATTTATTTATTAACTAATAAAAATATAATAAAGAATTTATTTATAATATATCTAAGGTTTAAAATGAAAAACTAATAAACATAAGGGACCAAAAAAGACAAATATTGAAAGTCCATTAAAAGGTTAGTAGAAAAAAAAGTCATTGAATAAGCTTTTAAAAAAGCTAGTTATTCAAATGGGTAAAAAGTCATCCAAAGACTTATTGTAATAGTAATAAGCTTTTAAAAAAGCTACCATTGGAGATGCTCTAAGAATATCACCTAGTTTTTTAGTAAAATGTTTGATCATATTACCTATAATGAAAAAAAATTATGGAGAAAATATTATTTATCTATAATATATGAATATTCTTAATTTTTATTTAATAAAATGGTTTTTTCTTGATAGATATTAAATTTGATTCCTTTTCAAACTTTTTGAAATAATAAATATAGTGTTTTATGTAATGTTATTAATATATTAATATATAAATATGACGTGTATATATATAAATATATCACAAAACACAGACACATGATATCATTAATGAATGGGAGTATGATTTGAAGCTCTATATATTCAACAGAAGAGATGCGGATTCTCGGACCCCGTTTTTTGCTATAACAAATGCGAATTCTTTTGACAACACAAACTATATTTTTTTAGGGATTTGCTATATATTCTTTTTAAGACAATGGATAAGTAATTAGAGTAATGGTATTTAGGCCTACCATTTAGACCTACTCATATGCCTACTCATTAGATGAATACACGTGTCAAAATCAAGGGATAATATTAGGAGAGAGAACTAGTGGAATACACATGTCATCCTATCAAGTGAGTAGGCCTATGAGTAGGTATAAATGGTATGACTAAATATCATTTCTCAAGTAATTAAATATAATTTAAATGGTTAATATACAATCAAGGATAGTTTTTATTAGTTAATTTATAGTAAATTTAAGCTACAAATATGTTCTTAACCATTGTCTTAAGATTAATGTTTAACATTTTCCTTTTATTTGTTAAAAAGGTATTTTCGTTTCAAGGGTCCTCGGGTGGCCCACGTTATGTTCGTGATGTACACAATCTAAATATTGTTGTAGTTGTTTTCGAACATTTCTCTGATAATCTGATAAATGTTTACCAAGCGAGAGATCAAACCCGTAAGCTATAAGAAGTTATTTAAAAATCCTTACCACTAAGTTATCATCAGCTATTTGACTACAATCGGATATTTGTTAGCATTTTAATAAACATGAATTATGTGAAGATTTCAGATATATGAAATGATAAATTTAGATTCTGTGGATTAAAGTCACTAAAAAAAGTATCGATACTACAAGAAAAAAAGAAAAAGGATATGTGAATAGTTCAATCACCACTTCAATCAAGCATCTTGTTGACGGATTCCACCAAACATAATGTCCCAAATTCTAAGGGTTCTAGGTTCATTTTATAGTATATTATGTATAATCGAAAATATTTAGCTCCTTTATAGAATGCTATGAGTAAGGTAAAATGTAAATGTTAAGTGATTTTAAGGAGAACACACTTGTATAAGTCCAACTCGTGAAATGATATGTATGTCGTGAGTTTCATACTTTGGTTTTAATACAAGTTATAAGATGCAAATAGCACACTTGTATAAGTCCAAAATGATATCGTTGCAGTTTATAAGGAGAACACACAAAACGCGGGGTAAGGGGGCAACACCCCTGATGGGGTGTCGTTGTCTAGTCAACGGGCGGGATCGAGGGTGTCGCCCTCGCAGTGCTCGCCCCGAAATAAAAATAGTGTTTACATAAGGAATGTATGGACATAATTGACAAACTGGTGAAATGACGTGGGTAGGCAGTTGCTAGGCAGTGAGCTGCTACAGCGACCAGCTGCTGAAAGCTTCTTGAACAAGATGTTTTCTAAACTGCTGGAATGCATTTATAACTTTACTTAATTTCATGGAATTCAGTTGAATTCCTTGAAACCGTTTTGACCTCTTTATACAAAAATACAAGTATTCTTCTGAGAGAGATATATGAAATATCTGACACTTTGACATACAACCGAATATGAGTTCTCTCAAAATCATTCTAAAACGTGATTCTCATGAATTATCACAATAGTTAAAGTTTTGTGATACTCGGGCACAAGATTGAAATATCTAATTCACAAGTCTATTTTACAATTCTGGTGTTAAGTCTAAGATTAGAGCAACAACGCTAGATCCCCAACAATAGATAGTCATACGTGTATCTGAAGGTAGAAAAATTATTTATAGAAAAACCTCTTTTCTTTTTTCTTTTATTAATGTTTGATGCCATCTTTTTAACAAGTAATAAAAGGTTAGATGTGTCAATCTGTAAGATGTGCAGGTGTCAAATTCTAAGAGCTTTAAGTTGATTTTATAGTTTAGAGAATAAGAAAATAATTTTTTATAAAAACTAGTATTATAGACTATAGTAGGACAGTTATCGTTATTTATATTCATTTAAGATTCTTTAGTACTAATATTTTTTGAAACTTAAATTTTAACATACTTTGCACGTCAACTAATTATAAAACGATCATATGTTTTTAGCACCGATTCTATTAATGCTTATCCTGTGGTGAAATTATCTTAATGGGTATATCAAAAGGAGTTCAATTTAAAAAACTAAAAATGATAGAAATACCACAAAGAAAACATTTGCTTCGCATTAAAAGCTTTTGATATTATAAGAATTGTCTCAACCTTTTTTTTTTTTTTTTTTTTGTATCCTGTTATTATAAGAATTGTCTCGACCTTTATAATCATATAAACTCCACAAACAAATCAGAGTTGTTCAAAATGTCTTTGCTCCACTCATGTGTACTTCTTCATTGCTTTCCCTTTTAAAAATAGAAAGTAAAAAAAACATTAAAAACATTATTATATAAAAAACATTAAACCGTTCCCTTTGAAAATTCGCGACTGTCGTTAGTCGCCTAGGCGACCAAACAGGGAGGGACGCTTCCCTTATGTCGAGTCTTACGATTACAACCGCCATAACTATATATATCTGTAATACATATGTTTGATCTTATTTGACATATACGAAAATCGACAGTTCTCTTTGTTTTTTCTTTGTATTCTATGCCTGAGAACATAGAGTTTTGATTGTTTTATCCCAATAGAGATATCATATAATTCAGACGACAAAGGTCAAAATACTTTATTTAGAAAGTAAATTATACAGCTTCAGTCAAATATCTAAAATTATCATTACACACAAACCTCAATTTCTAACTATAGCCTATAAATTATTAAATTTGGATCCATGCTTTTACAATTATACTTCCTCGGATTCAAAATAAGTGATACAACTTTTCTTTTTGGGGTGTATCAAAATAAGTGACACATTTTGAAAATTTACCTTATTTGGTCAAAAATAGTAGGACTCACATCCACTAACTATCTACTTTAATAAAGTGAAAAGACTCATTTACCCTTACTTTTATTTTTAAACATCATTAACTTCACTTTATTCAAAAAGCGTGGGACCCATTTCTCACTAACCATCTAATTAATCTAATTTAACCATCATTATAAGTTTTTACTTCAAAATCCGTGAAATCCAAAGTGTATCACTTATTTTGAATCGGATGAATGAAGTATATGATTTATATGCCTAATCAACTAACATGAAAATATGATTGGATCAGGTTACAAAATTAATGAAAAAATTGATAAGAAAGAATTTGCTTAAGACGTTTAATAGCCGAGTAGGTAATAGTTTTTTATCTGAACTATTAACCTGCATATATACGTATATAGTTCTTAATAACTTGTGTCACGCAACTAATTTTGTACGTATGATCGATGCTAGATTTGCTAAACGATCCTACCATTTCCATTTTTATACATCGTCGTTTGTAAGATGTTAATTAAGTCCATCTTTTAGCATACCCGTATACAACACATTCCGTCTTTGACAAGAATATAAATAAAAAATCAGTTCATTCGAATTTGTAACGTGTTGCACATTAAAATTTTATAACTTCGAGTCTAGCGTAAATGCTATAAATGAATCAAGGCCAAAAAACATTTTAATACCCTAAAATTAGCTGACTGAATCATCTCATATTACACTGAACTATCAGAGGTACAACATAATAATGTAAACTTATAAAAATAATCAATTTGGTATCATGGCTCACTAATTTGATATTGGATTCTCACGTACATTGATTCTAATTTCAGTATATTGAGATAAACATATATTTTTGTAGTTCGCCAAAAGATATAAGGTAAGTGAATCGTCTAAGAAAACGTTATTAAATTAATGAGTTATGATATTAAATTGATCTTTTTTGCAAGTTCAATGTATAATGTTGGGTTTTTTATAGTTCAAGGTAATAAAAGATTTGTCAACCAAGTTTTTTTTTTGAACAACAATACTAATATACTCCTAAAGTCACCTATTTGGCTATTTTCACTATGAGACTTGAATCTTCAACTTTAAGGTTGGGAGCAAACTAAGTTTAGATAGTATTTTGACGACCATGAATCAACCCCAAGCAAACCAAGCATAGGGCACATACACACGCTCGCATGAAACCTTGTTGATTTGAGATGCGAGCCTTGTTGATTTGAAACAAACATCTAATAAAACAATATAATTCACGAAATTATATACGAAAATAAAGTATTAATTTGCGTGGAGGACATATAAAATACCTCATTGGGAACACTAACAAATACCATTGCCCTACACCATCATTCCCCATATAAACCTTTAAAAAGAAGTGTCTTTTGAGTCGAAAGCCCGAAACTTAAATTAGTGGTTTCATACGCAACTATCACTTTGCATTATTATTATCAACAACAAATCACATCGTATATGACATAACAAAAGTATAAATCTCGATATATGTTACATGAACCAATCCACAAGTGTAACCGTTTTGGCGGACTCTAAAAATAGAGTGAGAAATCCTATGATGACGTCATAAAGGTATAAAGTTTGCTCGCAATATATTATTATTTATTATTATTATTATTATTATTATTATTATTATTATTATTATTATTATTATTATTATTATTATTATTATTATTATTATTATTATTATTATTATTATTATTATTATCCATATGATTTTTGGATTTACGAAGAACAAAAAATGTTTATACGAGTGAATCTATGAAACAAAAATACTAGACAACATTAAAGTAGATTCTTGATTCGAGTTAAAGCTTTAATGGTGCATTGCTTATGAGGAAAGCACAAATGGCAATTTGCAAAACTATAGAATTATACTATATAATCTTCTAATAATGATGTTCTAGCAGTAATAATGTCTGAAATATCTCCTAAAGGTCACGCATTTATTCACTTCGCTGGATAAATATTTACCAGATGACTAGGAGAAGATTTATAAGGAAAAAAAACACAATAATAGTTAGGTTATACTCCGTATATAACAAGTAAAGTTCAACCACCCTGAATGAGCACGTTATTAAGAAAAGAACAGAATATATAACGTGCTTTTGAGTGCCTATTGACTATTGTTTAAAGTAAGACCCTACGGTTCGATTTGGAGAGGATAACAACAAACGTTTAGGGGGTGTTTAGTTTTAAGGTATGGAAATGTGGGAATGTGGGAATGTGTGATAGTAAGATCTTGTGTTTGGTTCAAGACTTTAAGGGAATGGGTTTTAAAATTAGGAGTCATACCCCTACAATTAGACCCGGCAAAATCAGACACGACACGACAACTTGACACGAACCAGACACAAAATTAGTGGGTTTGGGACCTTTGGGTTACAGGTTTCGACACGTTTAAGTAAATGGGTTGACTCGGCACGACATGAAAGTAAAACGGGTTGGGTTAGTGTCAACATTTTCAACTCGAAGGTAACCCGAGTCACCCGTTTATGTATGTATATATTTTAATAAATTTTATATTTTTAAATATATAGTAGTTGTAGTAGAAAAAATGGACTTTTATTTCATATTGAGATTAATATCTAATTATATTACGTTTTTGTTGGATTTTCATTAAGTTTTTTTGAATTTTTAATATATTTTTGTTGGAATTTTATTATTTAATCGTTATACGCGAATTTTCACCGCTTAAACGGGTTAATTGGGTTGGGTCGGGTTGACACGAAATTAACCGTGTCGGGTTTGGGTCAACATTTTGAACACGTTTATTAAACGTGTCGGGTTTGGGTTTAGGGGTCTCAACACGTTTAAGATATCGACACGACACGAGCCCGACACGACCCATTTGCCACGTCTACCTACAACTGAATATCCCACAAATCCAATCTAGAGCTTGGGTTTAAGGAATGTATTCCCAATCTACCATTCCATCTTTAGGTAGTGTTTGGGTTAAGGGTATTTTCATATCTGGTAAATTAGGTGTTTGGTTGATGTGTTTAGGTTTAGGAATACTCAAAACCCACCAAGAGCTGGGTTTGAAAATTTATTCACATGTTAATGCACATGTTATTTTAAGGCTAATATAAAATCTTACTACAACAACAAACGTTTTATCCCAAAACAGTTAAAATTCAGCGTTAGACACTTTTTACTACTGTCTTAACCCGCATCTTACCAAAAACAATATACATCAGTGAACCAAAAACTTACCAAAAGTCATACCACAAAAACTTGACTTGTGTTTAACGTTTACTGATTTTTGTAACTCCCACCCTGCAAAAACATACGAAAATCAGGTCACCCGAATCAAAATAATTAAAAAAGAAACGTGGTGCATAATAAAGTTGCGACATTATTATTTTTCCCCTTAATAAGTATCGCTTTCGGGGTAAAGGTGGGAATGGGGTAAAACATGTGAAAGGTTATCCTCATCATTCCTCACTCACTACAACAGAATTCTTGTGTATATATATAGATACAACAGGCCAGCTATTTGCACACAATCTATATACAAGTTTTTTGAGCTTGAAACATATTACATATAGAGAGATGAATAAGCATGCATCTAGTGAGAGAATGTGTGCATTTTTTACAAAGGGGAAGGCGTATTTTGCTGTTATTTTCTTGCAGTTTGGGCTCGCCGGAATGGATGTTATTTCTAAAGTAGCTCTGAATGAAGGAATGAGTAATTATGTATTTGTTGTTTACCGACACGCCGTTGCTTTCATTGTCATGGCTCCTTTTGCCATTGTTCTTGACAGGTTCTCTCTCTCTCTCTCTCTCTCTCTCTCTCTCTCTCTCTCTCTCTCACTCACTCACACACACACACATGTAAATATGTTTTAATTTTGATTAATTGTTGATTTTGTAACAGAAAAGTAAGGCCGAAAATGACCATGGCGATTTTCGGGAAGCTTTTGCTACTTGCACTGTTGGAGTAAGTTTTGGGTTAACAATAAAAGAATAATTGTGTTAGTTAGTTAGTTATTTAATGTAGTTATTAAATAACTATCTTTTTTGGCAGGCCGGTTATCGATCAGAATCTTTATTTTCTGGGGATGAAAGCTACAACAGCAACATTTGCTGTTTCAATGTGCAATGTTCTTCCTGCAATTACTTTTGTTATGGCTTGCATTCTAAGGTGAAAAAACATTTTACATGCATGCATAAGCATGTGCACGGCATGTGCGGTGTGTGATGTGTCATCATATATGTGTGCTCTACCATCCAAAAACACCATTCAGACTAGGGATGAATTTTTTTTACCAAAAATTAAACCAGACTCGCAACCACAATTTACAGTTTTCTGGTTTTTTCTATTCCGGTTTTTTCGGTTCTAGAACCAGAATTTGACAATTTCAAGTCTAACATATCCTCTCAAAACCATGGTAGTCAAGGTTGATGATGAACTGATGTAGTTTTCGGTTCTAACCAGTTTTAAACCCGATATAACCAGATGAAACTAGAACCATTATTTCAGTCCGATTATCGGTTCTTATTTTTATTCAATTTCGGTTCTGGAACCGAACACATCCCTAATTCATACAATGGAAGAATTAGAATTGAGATTTAAATGTTGAGTGATCTTGTGAGGTTGTAATTATTATATTAATTTATAAAACTAATTAGGTAAAGTTTGTTTGACTCAGGCTTGAAGTGGTCAACCTAAAGAGTATCCGTAGTCAAGCCAAAGTAATCGGGACATTAACGACAGTTGCAGGAGCAATGCTTATGACATTGGTTAAGGGCCCACTTTTGGAGCTATTTTGGGCCAAAGAAACAACTACTAGTAACACTAATGTTGTACATAACAAAGTAGATCTCCATCATTCACTCATGGGAGCTTTTTTAATCACAGTTGGTTGCTTCAGTTGGTCTTGCTTCATGGTTTTGCAAGTATGAATTAATCCATAATCGTCCCATTTAGTTTGTACAAAATTATGGATTTCTCCCTCGGCCTTCTTCATTACACATATAGTTCCTAATTTTAAAACTTAATGGTCATGGAAACTTAATGGCTTTTTTATGCTTTATGGACAGTTGGTGTTACAAGTTTAAAAATTAAGAGCTATTTGTATTATTTCGTACAAACTACACGGACGATTTATGTACTTTACTATGAGTATTATTAACCTCGCCAAATTTAATTATTTATTATTCATTTATTTTTTGTAATTTGAAGGCAATTACACTAAAGTCTTATCCAGCTGAGCTTTCTTTAACTGCTTGGATATGCTTATTGGGAACAGCTGAGGGAGCAATAGTGGCACTAGTAATGGAGAGGGGTAAAATGGCGGTTTGGGCTATAAAGTGGGACACCACACTTTTAGCGACACTTTATAGTGTAAGGAACTCTAATTTTCATTATTTTACTACTATTTATTTTCATAATTCAGCAAGATCATTGTAATAATGTAGTTTTTATAATCATATTTAACATATTAATTACTTATTTAAATGGACAAATAGAGTAAGTGTTGGTCAATCTGGCGTGTTTTGACCCATATTAAAAGATTGCCAGTTTTGTCCCGAATCTATTTTGACCACGTTACCCAACCTGCTTTACTTTTAATGTATAAAGTATAAACCTCATAAATCATTTTATTCAAAAAATTTGATTATTATTGAAACAATGTACTAATTTTACCCAACCTAACACAACCCATAATTATATTGATGTTTATGTAGGGAATAATGTGTTCAGGTCTGGCTTACTACATACAAGGACTAATAATGAAAGAAAGAGGTCCTGTTTTTGTAACTGCATTCAGTCCACTTAGCATGATAGTTGTAGCTATCATGAGTTCCATTATTCTAGCTGAAAAAACTTACCTAGGAAGGTAAAATATGAATTAAAAATATAAATTAATAATTCCCCGTTAACGAGTAAATTTCTATAATTAATACTGTATTTTGTATATTCTTGCAGGGTTCTTGGAGCTCTTGTGATAGTTGTGGGCCTATATCTTGTTGTTTGGGGAAAAAGTAAAGATCATAAAATTTCATCTCTTCCTATTGGCGAGCAAATAGAACCAGAAAAACAAATAACGGATAAAAAATGTGAAAAAAATTGTTGTCACGAAGTTATCACCATTAAAGCATCAGATGGAGCATGTGATAAACATGATCAGAGAGATGATGCATGCTAAAAGTAATCATCAAGCTTCAAACCCACCATCCAATTTATTAATTAGAAATTAACGAGAAATTTAATTCCAAATATTAAATTCCTCTGTTTCTCGTGTATGGGGTGGTAATGATCATGGAACAAAAAGGTGGTGAAAACAGGGGTATGTTGGTAGGAGAGGTAGTTATAAACAGAGACAATAATGTATGAGAAAATGGGGTTTTTTAATGGTAGTTTTTTTGAACGTTGGTTTTTTAATCTACTTTATGTATACAAATTTCGACCCGTTTAGTTATGAATGATTCAATCTGGGTTATGGTTTGTCGCGAACTTGTTTTAGTATAACAGACTAGATTAGTAATGTACTAAGTGCCCAATGTAACTATTAAATATTATATTATATTATATTTAACCAATTTTTTTATTTAAAATAATGTGTAAAATCACTTGAGAAATAATATGTTGTACCTTGAAAAAATCAGCTCTCTACGAAATAACTTTGCCTTCTTCCTTCCCATATATCCGCTGAAGCTCACGAGTAGCAGCTAGGAATGAATCTAAAAAGATGAAAAATAATATAATTATGAAAATGAAAACACGATTTCTAAAATATGCTACACGACAAATAAATAAAAATAATTAGTTAACTACCACCTTTCCAAATTCGAAAAGATTTTTGGTTAATTGGAGATCCAGTTATTGTTTGAATTACTTCAAACAACACATTTTGAGGCGTATTTCTCAGTTCTTGAACAACACCGTAAATTGTCTTCCCGTTATCGAAGTAAATATGATTATTTGGATGCTTTGTTTTACAGCCAGCATGGCGCTCAAACTCATAAGCATTAATAGCCTTAAAATGTCAAAAAAACCTAATTGTTAGGTTAGCAAAATGGTTTCAAAATGTATTTCATTAATAATGTTATATTATGAAATAAATTCACCTTTGAAAAAGTACAAGATTGACAACCGCAAAGGTAGGCTGCACCTTTAATGACACCACGAAGCTCCTTCTACCATGAATATGAACTATTTATTATAAATGAGTAAATAACTTATTAAAGGGATAATTAAGGAGGCCATTGAACTATTGAAACTACTTAATAGACAACGGAAGTATGTATTTAGTTTCTTTTATACTTTATACAAAACCTGACGAAAATTATGTGGGATGACACAAATAACCTTGGATTTTTGAAAAGAAAAAAATACCGTTATTTACTTTTTATATCATGTGAGATAAAAAAGGGTAAATGTCATAAAATAGCAATATACTTCAGGCGGTTGTTCATTTGGGTAATTATAACTTTTTATGATCCGTTTTGGTAGTAAAAAGTTTTTGTACAGAGTTTTTCATCCCTGCAAGGTAAATTTAAAAAGATTCTTTTGCGGCCATATTTGGTTTTTCTTGTGTTTGTTTTTTAACACTATATTTACCAATTTACATGGGCTAAAAACTTAAAATTATAAAAACACACCATCAGCTAAGGTATATTGCTATTTTATAACATTTTATTTTCCCAATAATAAATTATCAGACAGTAAAAAAGTTTAAGAGAAATTTTACGCCATTTAGCATGTTTGTGGCCAGATTTGGCATAAATGAAATTTGATACATACTTGGGTGGCTTATAAAGTAATTTCAATAGTTGGGTGGCCTTGATGAAAAAAGTTTAATAGTTGGGGGCCTCCTTGTAAATTATCCCATAATCAAACCTAAAAACAAGCTCATGAAGATTAGCATCTACCTCTTGTGACCATGCAACGTACTTCACATGAACACCATCCAACATACCAGTTGATAACAAACTTCTAACATTTGAAGGAAAATTATTTGGAGGATTTTTTTTACTCGTTTTTTGCTCTTTTTTCTTTGAAATAATATCTCCAGGGGTAGTTACTTGTACACCATTAATAAACGCATCATTTGTAGATTCTGACAAACTGTTTTCTTCTAATCTTTGAACTGACGGTTGTCCCATTAAAAAGTCATAATTGCATACAAGTCTTCCAGATGAATTAATGTTGTTTGCATCATGGTTTAATCCACCGAAAGATATAATATTGTTTTCACCTTTACCAAACGAACTTCTCATGGATAAACAATTGTTATCAGTTTTGTTGAAAACATTATCCACAGATAAAACGTTACTAAGTACGCTAAAAGCATCCATATTTATGTTATTATCCTTGCTGGCAGATGGGTTAACAGATATAGAACAACCATTATTGTTATTGTTATCCCTAAAAGAGTCACTCATTGAAATAAAACTGTTATCAAAAGAAACCCCTGTTGTTACCGATTCATCATTTCCCATAGAGACAGATGTAAAATCCACATCATCTTTGACTTCACTAACTTTGACTTTTTTAATTCCACCATAACTAATACCCGATCTGGGTCCCACCAACGGGTGAGATATTGATAATCCAAATGTCGAATCGATCCCAAAATTGGTGGTTGTTGGTGTTTCATTTTCAAAGGGTCTTTCTGTAAATTGGCTTGTTATAGAGTGGAAATTAGATGGGTTTCCACAATATATATTTGAATTTAAAAGTGCAGTGTATGAATTAGGGTTTGGGATTTCAACTGCCTGCCTTTTGTTTGGAAGTGATTCTGTTTCAGAACCATTCATAAACCACTGATGAGGACGTTTTGGCTCGTTTCTAGAAGAATTATTGGAAGCTGTTTCACTGTCACCTAAAATTTCTGGAGGTTTTGGCATCCAGAAGTCCTGATGACAAAAAATCCACATAAAAGTAATTAAAATTAAAATTTTATGAGATAAAAAACTTTACAATAACAATATGAGCATACCATCGTTCCACGATGATTAGAGCTCCCTGTTCACAAAAAAAAATTATTTAGTTAGTAAATGCTTCTGATATATGTAAAATGACTAAAATCATATGTAAATATATCTACATTGCAGCAAAAATGAGTATATTAATATAGACAGCTAGTTTCTAATCTGTTTACACTTGGCAAATTTTAGTCCACTTTATGCTGCTTGATTTACAAAAAAAAAAAAAATAAATAAATAAATAAAACTGCAAGTAAACTGAACAATTCACTATAAGTTCAGGATAATCATAATTAATACTTCAAAATCAGGTAGAAACATAGTGACATTAGTCATTTTAATTTGCAGAAAACAATTACTAAGCCCTAAAATATAGTGATCAGCAGATACACGACTAATCACTAATTATGTCCAAGAAGTGCTATTCTGATTCTAGTCAACAGAAAACACTTGAAGGTCAACTTCAGCCGATCACTTTAGCAATGTAATGAGCTTCTGATTCTCACATCAAAGTGTACTCAACATTTTACTTCTTGTACTTCAAAACGTGAAGAAGCAAGAGCACTGAACAAAATTAAATTAACAATAAGGTCAAACCCTAGGGGAAATCAAGCAACTCATGTTTCATTGATTGACAACTCACATTACATAAACTGATAAATACATTGAGCTTAAAACGCAAATAAATATGTTTAGTGAAGTTTACCGGCGGCCGTGTGATATCCGATTGATCAATTTTCCGTCGAGAGCTGTAGGAACGTGATCACGGCGAGATCTAAGGAGTGAGGGTTTTGAGAGTGGATGTTTTGCTTAATCTTTTGCTTTAGTTTAAAGGAAAGATCAGAGATGGTCTTCTGCACGATTAGCATCTCTAGATCATCCATCACTGTACACGTGGAGAGATCACGATTGTTGGTTTCTTAGATGGGCCGATGGATGTCTGTGGGCTGGAAACCTTATGTCTTTTTCAAGTAGGGTTCGCAGCAGAAGATTATAACCTACGGGGGCTTATATCTCGGTATGATGACACGTAGCCTAGCCTCCAAAATTTAAAAGTAATTCATAAGTAAATTACATAAACGGTCTTGTAGTTTGCTCGAAATTACAATTTTATTGTAGAGAAATGTTCAAAAGAGCGGGGCCTTACTTATTCAGGGGGTGGGGGAACCCGTAGGAAGGGGGGACGAACCGCCGAATTGACATCTGAAATCGCCAAGTCCAAAAATTTTAGCTAGTCTCAAGCGATAATTAATAGCCATTGGATTAAGAAAAAGTCAAAGGTCAAGATCAAGATTCAAACCACACAAGCACATGTGCTTCAATACATTAATACCCCACCCACCTCCGGCGCCCGGAGACGGCGGCCAGAGGCGGCGAGCAGCGGCGGTCGGCGGAGGTCGGCGGTGTTGACCGGTGGTGGTGGTCGTGACTGGAAGCACATGTGTTTGAAACACATGTGTTCTGAAAATAAAGGAGTGTATATGTACAGCCAAGCACGTGTGTTTCAAGTAATGAAGCATATGTGTTTCATAACGTCAAGCACATGTGCTTCGTGATTCAAACACAAATGACTTGCTTGTAAGTTACATGTGTTCAGGAACAAAACACACATGTGATTGGCTTTATGAAGCACATGTGCTTCATAATGATATGTTCGTCACTTGTTTTGATTTTTTTTCTTGTTAGTGAAGCACATGTGTTTCATAACGTCAAGCACATGTGCTTCGTGATTCAAACACAAATGACTTGCTTGTAAGTTACATGTGTTCAGGAACAAAACACACATGTGATTGGCTTTATGAAGCACATGTGCTTCATAATGATATGTTCGTCACTTGTTTTGATTTTTTTTCTTGTTAGTGAAGCACATGTGTTTCATAACGTCAAGCACATGTGCTTCGTGATTCAAACACAAATGACTTGCTTGTAAGTTACATGTGTCCAGGAACAAAAACACATGTGCTTGGCTTTATGAAGCACGTGTGCTTCATAATGATATGTTCGTCACTTGTTTTGATTTTTTTTCTTGTTAGTGAAGCACATGTGTTTCATAACGTCAAGCACATGTGCTTCGTGATTCAAACACAAATGACTTGCTTGTAAGTTACATGTGTTCAGGAACAAAACACACATGTGCTTGGCTTTATGAAGCACATGTGCTTCATAATGATATGTTCGTCACTTGTTTTGATTTTTTTTTTCTTTTTAGTGAAGCACATGTGTTTCATAACTTCAAGCACGTGTACTTCGTATGCCCCCTTGTGTGTTTAAAAACTCATGTTTTTAGTGACTTGAAACACATGTGTTTCGTGACCTGAAGCACATGTGCTTCGAAGTAATATGCTGTGTTTTAGTGAAGCACATGTGTTTCAATACATCAATACCACCACCACCCCCATGACCACCAACACCTTCACTGTCAGCCGCCACCGCCGGCCGCCGGCGGTGGCTGTAGGTGAGGGATTTGATCTTGACCATATTGATCCGATGACTAGGATTTGTCCCTTGGGACTATTCAAAACTCTTGGACTTCCTAAAATACAACTCTTTTATTGTAATATTTTGTTTATTATATGGTCGTGAAAATCTTACTCTTGCACACGGAATGTCCTTCGAATGGATGAAAAATCGAACTTAGCCGAAAACCAATCGAAACCTTAAATTAAACGGAAAATCTTAATTGCTATTGGTTTTTTTCTTTTCATTGTCCAGACACTCCAAAACTTGCCCAAAAGTATCTAAACAAATTTAATTAACAAAAAGTACTAAATTAGGTTAGTTATGAGTTATGACTGCTTTAAAGATGTAAAATTCTAATCAAATCTCCACATGCTCACTCAATAGAAAATTAGCATCAAACATGACAAAAATCACAAAACAAAAAATACCATTAAAAATTCAAATTACCATACTTTATATAAAGACGAAGGTACAATTTACAAATTAACAGATAGCAAGTACCCAATATTCTGTCAAGAAAATACGTAAAAAATTGGTAGTGTCTTATGTATAACTCCCTCATGCAGGCTCGCCAATTGATCTAATCCAGGTTTTGGGTCCAAAGCTATCAAAAAACACCATAAACAATATAGCTAGTGTATTCAAGTAAAGGTGTCAATTTCATTCCACTTACTAATGAAATGGGTCGCTTTAGCCTATCTTACATCTCAAACGCTCAAATAGGGTTAAGCCATTGTAAAAGAATTTAATTTGGTCATTAAAAGATCATCTTGTTTCCTGTTTGGATCAATTACCAACAAGATAAAACAATCTGCTGCTCTCTTTTTAATGACATGGCAAACTGGATAAACACAATTTCATTCTAGTGAACAAATTGACATGATAATAATCAAGAATCCATATAACACAACAAACTTTTTCTTAACTATAATACTACCTATATATATTACTCACCTTCGAGTAATTATCAAGGGGCCAACAACTACACCAACCTCACTAATTAATATTTAATACACAAAATCATACACATTCTATACTGAACATACAGTTTCAATATGATCCCAGCTAGCAGATGGTGCACCTTGTCGCAGACAATCAATTTCCAGGACCGTAGGTGCATATAATTCCCAAAAAAAATTGCCAACAAAATGAGTCATACATGTGGAAGCTTATAGGAATTGCTTTTAGTTCAACATCGGTCAACCGTAGCAGTTGGCGTTAATATTAGGCATGTTTCCATCTAGTGAGCTGCTTATCTGCCACAAACAATTTAAAAAAAAAATAATTACTAACATGAACCGTTTATTCATGCATTATATAATGATATGCTGTTAAAAGTGTTTAATATGGAATTTTAGTGGTGAATCTTCTGGAATTGTGATATTATTTATATTAATAATTAGTTTTTCTTGGTTGTCATCAAGTAAGATTTTGTCCACCAATAGGACCCTCTTCCACTGATGGTGCTTTTTCCCTTAATTGTGAGTCCTACAAGTTTTGTAAATTCAAGCCATTGAACGATAGCATTTGCTTCAATATCAAATTCTTCTTGGGAAGATGCTTCCCTGGTGACAGTCTCCAGTCATATGGAACAGCAACGATAGCATTTGCTTCAATATCAAATTCGATTCACCATTTATTTCATTTTTCCATACTGATGAAAGAGGACCAAAAAATCATAAAGATCAGATTGTTCGAAAACATGATAATTCACAGCTAAGCAAGGATAATATAGATACTGATATACATATACACATGTATCTATGTGTATATAGATAGATAAACATGTATGTTTTACCTGTTATATAACCTGGATCAAGTTGTGTGATTGCAGAAAGATCACTATCTGGGCGGGATTTACATTCAATGTGATCTGTAAGACTGTAACATATTGCATAATAAATAACAAAGTGATAAAAGTTTACCATATGGTGAGCCTGATTATCACTTGTAAACTATGTAATGAACATCATGCTGCAACCAAGCTTCATGAAGCTGTTCAACCGAGATTCAATACAAATGAGCTTCACAAGTAAGATAAACTCACATACAAATGGGAAAAGTAAAACTTTTTATTCAAAAAAGGAAGTAAACTTACATTTTAACGATGTTAACCAAATTCCCGATTTCATGAGGAATCGGTCCAGATTTCTGATTATTCCTTAAATCTAGAAGTCTCAGCGATCCAATTTCTTTCAGCATTGAGCCAGTAAGTTCATTACCTTGTAGAAAACTACATACAAACTCATTTTTAAATAAAGTTTGTTACCATGAGGTATCATGAAGAACCAGAGAAGTCGAGCCAGAGCTTAGAGAGAGACAGGTGGCTCTGGTCACCAGAGAAGATGCGATTCAGGGCAATGGTGGTTTATCTGCGAGATTCAGGGCAATGGTGTTTTCTTAATGTTGTATCTTGATTCTGGTTAAGGTTTAGGGAACCTGATTTGTCTTTGATAAACCAAGGAGCTTTATAAAGTTGTAAAACACAAATATATGCTTAGAATCATCATGAATGTAATTGTTTCAAATTAAAAATGGCACAACTCGCTGAATGTCTATGATGTTATTATTAATAAAATAATAATATATATTAGGAATCTGCATTTAGATTTCCCTATTAAATAAACTTGATATAAATCAATATTTAATCAGCACTATTTAAATCATCCAGATCAACCATGACCCGTTTCACCAACCTATTTAGCCCTTCTCGTTTTTTGCTAAAAAAATATATATTCAGCTCATTTGAAGTGTTTGTGATAAAGCCAAACCCAAATTAACCCATTCAACAAGTTACTGCATTAAAATAAGATTCATAATTACGACCATTTTCTTCCATTTTAATATATAGGCATATAGCTAATGCATTAAAATGATTTCGACCTACTTTCAACTAAATGGAACCATTCCCTTTTTATGTGACCCGATGAGATTAAAATATGACATATGGATCGATACATATGTAAACAGGTTTATAACATAAAGTATACCATACCATGACGCACTTCACCGCCCTTGAAAAAAAAAAAGTTTCCATCTTATTTGTGGTTTTCTTCCATCAGGTGGCACAGTGAACAACAGTGTCGCACCTGGCATAATAAAATATATCCATTAAACATACACTAAAATAATGATTATATTTATTTTATTCCATAGAAATGAAACAATAGATTCTATAAGAAAGTAATGAAGAAATCACCTTTAACCCGGTTGGTCTCAGCCTTCCATATAGCTCAAATGAAGGCTTTTGCTGCAATGTGTGTTTAAATGTCAAAAGCATCTGCAGCTGCTTTAATCTGTGCAACTGAATCATCATCATCACCATTTTCGTGATCACACAAATATGTAACATAATAAGTATGAAGTTTGGATAATACAAATTTCCTATCAGTTCATGTGATAACCCTGCAGCCCAATTGGTATAATTTTCTTATAATCTTAGTTATTTTACATCTCAACTTTGGCTAAATGAATGGTTAAACATGCTTATTAATACTGAAACAACTTTTAATACATATTGTGCACTCAAATCCACCAAAACGTAAAGAAACCTTTTGATGTTTAGGCTGCTAATGGCAGAAGCCCATTATATAAGGACTTCAGATTCCTTAAAAGCATCTTGAATAATAGGATTACATCAAATTAGCAAAGTCGTATCAAAATTAAATGAATTTAATGACAAAAAAGAGATACCTGAAATTGATTTACTTCTTCCTGTTCAAACAAAACTAAATTTAATTTAGGGATTTCGTATAAACATGGCACAAAACGAAATTCAGTTTATGAGTATGAGTAAAATAACGACAAGAACAGTTCCAATTAAAACATATACCTCACATTCTTTCCTGGAGATTTAGTATGGAATTGTAGATTTCACCCATCCAATGTGTTGTATTTATATGATGAAGATTGCGTATAGAATCGAGTAGGGTTTTCCAGAAAGATAATTATCATGGTTGCCAAAATGAGGAGCCGGATGAAGATGACTGGATTTAGAGTCCTTGGTTCTATCATTGTCAGAGAAATTGAAGAGGCGGGAGAAGGAAAAGGCGTGATAACTGATAACGAAGAGGCAGCCGCCGCTCGAACATGTTGATAACCAGAATTTGATGTGCCGGTTATAATAAAATTTCCTGGGCGTGTTTAAAGAGATATATACTTATTGTTTAGCAAGAGCACTGCAGCCGTAGGCTTGGTCAAGTGGTAAGGTCGGTGTTATATGACATGGAGGTGGTGTGTTCGAAACCCGTGTAAGGTTTTTCTTTTTTTACTTCCAAAAGGACCAATTCCATAATTAGCAAGTGTGTTGGCTGAATTTTCAGCCTTGCTAATTATAGAAGGGGTAAACCCTTTATAATATAGTAGAGATATGTTTTTGCAATTATAGCTTTTTATGGTCTGTTTTAAAGAGATATATACTTATTGTTTAGCAAGAGCACTGCAGCCGTAGGCTTGGTCAAGTGGTAAGGTCGGTGTTATATGACATGGAGGTGGTGTGTTCGAAACCCGTGTAAGGTTTTTCTTTTTTTACTTCCAAAAGGACCAATTCCATAATTAGCAAGTGTGTTGGCTGAATTTTCAGCCTTGCTAATTATAGAAGGGGTAAACTCTTTATAGTATAATAGAGATATGTTTTTGCAATTATAGCTTTTTATGGTCTGTTTTAATAATCATATGTAGAATATTAACCTGTTCAATTCAAAACTAGGTTCTAAAACATTAATTTAAATCTAGAACTACTAAAGTTGCAACCGGTAACAATATTCACATAGATTATTTTCACAATAAAATGGGCCAGATCGCCCATTCGTAGGTTGAGCTTCATGCCACACTAATGCCCATTTATCTCCTGCCTACACAATTCTTCCTTAATAATTTGTAATTAGATATTTGGTCCAATTTGGCATATTGTATTTATCTAATTATATTGGTAGTGTATAAAGTCAAGTATATAATTCATAAGTGTAATGACTCGATTTAAGAGCAAGGGGTATGGTGGCTTGGGGTCGGAAGCCACTTATGCGCCACCTATGCACCACATCATCATTTCATATTTCACATTCAAAACCCCCAAATACCCCCTCTACCATCACTAACCAATAAAACTCCTTTGGGACCCATTAAAATACTCATCACTCACAAAATACCCTTTAAAAATAAATAAATTCTCTTCTCTCTCATCCGTGAGTGATCCGGCGAATGGAGTCACTCACGTAACTTGCGGTACCATGGCGAGCCTATGTGGCAAATTTGATCCGGCGGAAGATGGGGTGCTCGTGACCGTACCCTTCACTCTTAGAGTGTTTTCAAACCTTTCCTAGCCACGTAGGTAATAAATGTTTATCTAGAGATGGATCGAACCCGTATATTTAAGGAGTCATTTGGTAGACCCATACAACTAGATTATCCAGATATGTGCACTTGATAAAAGACATTTAATAAAAATTCATTTTACATGACTTGTGGGTCATCCAAAACAGAGCCTGACAAACGTACATGGTCCATTATTCGTTAATGTTTATATAGTTTAGAGAAACATGTTCGCTAAATATTATGAGTACAAATTTCGATTATAAATTAAATGTTATGGATAGTTTCAACCTGTCTAGATTAAAAGACTGTTTTTGTTAATATGTTCCGTAAGATTACTTACAACACAAATCTAAATCTAAGCAATACTTAATTATTGTCATCTGAAAGTCTTGTAAAATGCTCGATATTGTCACGTAAATGATCAATGAGATGTAAAGCATAGTTAAGAAATCTATTAAGTTCGAGTTGCTCAAGGTCGATTAAATTGAAATCTATTAAGTTCGAGTTCAATTTAAAAAAACTCATAACCATACAAGTTGAGCTCAAGTTAACACAAGCTCGGCACAACTTCTTAATTCTTATTGAGCTTTAGGGATGTCTGTGTACAAGTTTGGTTGAGCTTAAAGCTTTTTAGTTATAAATTAAATAAGCTCTTATATAAATAAAATCGTTGTATTTGATGTGAGATTTTATTTTAAAATGAAGATCTATGATATGAGAAACTTCTTGATATATCTTACCCCAAACCATGTCTCCAACCTTGATTTTGCCTCGAAAACTGTTCATCAATTCACATATTATATTGTATTGTACTAATATACATTTGTCATTTCAAAAATCTTTAACTCACTGTTCATAAATAAATGACGGCGTTAAAGATTTGGTTAATGTTTTTCTTCAAGTGTCTTTATTCATGTGATGCAGGACAGGCTGACAGCCCCACCAATATTAAATTTTTCAAAAGCTACCCAAAAACAAGGGCTATTGTGTAACTATTTTGTATTACACGCATTATGCCACCAAAAAGACTTCTACAAATATTTTCCAAACTCACCAATTTTTTTTTAAATACGTTGATAATAAACTAAATATTATAGTACTTCTAATTAATTTATGATATATTTTAAGAACATATATAAAAGTTATATTTTTTAAACTCGCAGCGAAGTGCGAACGTAACAATGCTCGTAAAGAACATATATGTTATATTTACATATTAAATATAATACTACATCCGTATCAAAATAAATGATACACTTTCTATTTAGGGGTGGAACAAAATAAGTGATACACTTTCAAAACTTACCTTATTTGGCAAAAAAGTGGGACTCATTCTCCACTAACTATCTACTTTAATAAAGTAAAATTACTCTTTTACCCTTACTTTTACTTTTAAACATCATTATTTTCACTACATCCAAAAGAAGTGGGTCCCATCATCAACTAACTATCCACTTTATACTATTTTAAATTACTTTCCAATCTTTTGCCTCAAAAACCGCAATTTCTCAAATGTATCACTTATTTTGATACGGAGGTAGTATATGTAATTTACTTATCTTGCAAGTCTCCCAAAATTAATATTTTAATACGAAGTATAATTTATAATCATGATGGGGTAAGTCATCCCCAGTCAGGCAGTCACTGCATCGAATCTCGAAAAATCCCCGTCAATGTCACTTTCCCGTCTCAATCTCTAAGGCTGCAAGGTATGGGTACCACATGTGGTACCCATTTTTCTTGCCACATCACCGCCACCTAAGACTATGCGTAATGGGTGACCAAACCCAGTTTGGTCACCCTTGCCACATCTGCGCCACATCAGCTTTCTCTCTCCTGATCAAACACATGACCAAACAGCGACCAAACCCTCGTAATGGGTGACCGAATCGGCGACCAATTTTTTTTAATTTTTTTTAAGAATTTTTGTTTTATTAATATATATATATATAAATATAATATTTATTTTATATATAATATATTATTAAATTATTAATTATTAATATATATTATATATATATATATATATATATATATATATGCAAAAGAAATTGATCAACACAATTTGAACGGTCGGCTACCCGACCAATGGAAGGAGACGACGCGTCTCCAGTGGAACCTCGTAACGGACCGGACGCGTCGCCGATGGTGATGTGGCCGGTCGCGACCGGCGTTTTGGTCGCCCGATACGGATGGTCTAAGCAACCACACCACCACCACACCACATCATTTGGTGGAAATACCCACCACACCACGCCATTTTATTTTCCATCTCATCATTTCATTTCATTTATTTTTTAAACATAATATTAAACTTCCATTAAAATTAAAATACATTTTGTGAATATTGGGGTTGTTGAAATTGAGGTTGATATTGAGGTGCGGTTTGTGGATAAAATTGAGGTTGGACAACACCGGCATTTAGGATGTTGACATATGGCTCGAAGCTACCAAATCCAAGGTTCGGTGGTATATTTTGTTATGAAGGTCGGTTGGGTGTTTGTGGAGAGTTGTTGTGTGGATCTATTGTAAGTATAGATATATGAAGATAGGAGTTTGTAGAGAATAAAATGGATTAATTGTGTGTGTAAAATGAGTGAAAGTATGTAAATATATATAGGTAAATAATTAAAAAATAAAGTTTTTTTTTTAAATTCCAACGGCTATATAGCCGTTCCCCAACGACTATTTCCTTCAAAAAGCAATCCCTCCACACCGTTGCAAGGCGTTGCCCGTGGGCTGCCTCCTCCACGCCGGACCCCAACGCCGTTGGGGGGGGGGGGGGTGTTCCCCATTTTCGCCACGCCGTGGCCGTCCACCTCACCACCCACGCCGGGCCGCGTTGCGCCTATACCGAAGAGCCTAATAGCACGTACGCCACCCCGTTTACTTCAGATTTCCTCGTCGGATTTATGTCTTTTTATCATCCCTATTAAAGTTGATAGTGATAATGTGATATTGTAGGCCAACTTTTAATATTTTAGAACTTCAAGGATGTAAATGGTAAATACAAAAACGTTGGGGTTTTATAACTTGGAAGCATATTCTCTCTTTCCCACCATTATCGCCGTTACCAGGGTTTAGCATCCTTCTTGCCCCCTCCAACAACCACCGCCGTTGTGGCTGCCGCCGGCCTTAGCAAACCCATGGAATTGGCTCTTACAAATGTCACCTACCGCCACCACCCACACCCTCTGTCCCTCCCCAATCAACACCACCGCCCCTCAAAGTCCATTGCTTTCCCTAAATCATCATCGTTTTCAGCACTGAAACCGATCAAAGCATCTTTCCGTAATCCTAATTTCGAAACCCCTAACCACCAGGTAACTAAATTCGTAAACCCTACACCATTATCCTTCCTCAAAACCACCGTCATCACCAGTGTCACCGTCGCCGCAGTTTTCCTCTCACGTTTCACCACCAAACCGTCAATTGCCTCCCCAATTTCTTCACCTCCACCTCCGGCCACCGTCGAAACCACCGATTCCAACTCTGAACAACATCAGGAGGAAGAAAAAACCCTAGAAGAACATCTAATTTCTCATCCTGAAGATACCAGGGTTTTGAAAACCCTAATGGAAGTCAAAATTAAAAACGGTAAAGTTCAGGAAGCAATTGGAATTCTCAATCAGTTGATTAATCTCCAACCTGAAGATAGCGAATGGCAATTACTCAAATGTCATTTACATTCATACGGTGGAGATCATGAATCTGCAAAGTTAGGGTTTGAACAGATTCTAACAAATGATCCTTTACGCGTGGAAGCATATCATGGTTTAGTAATGGCTGCATCTGCAAAAGAATCACCAGACGAATTGAAAAATGTGGAAAAACGCATTATTGAAGGTATGGAAAAATGCAAAAAAGA
Source organism: Calendula officinalis (assembly GCA_963853835.1). NCBI lineage: Eukaryota > Viridiplantae > Streptophyta > Magnoliopsida > Asterales > Asteraceae > Calendula > Calendula officinalis. The sequence continues at coordinate 75,955,269 of OY970826.1, forward strand.
AAAAAAGAAAGATGACATTAGGGATTTTAAGCTTTTATTAGCTCAAATACGTGTAATTCAAGGTGATTATGACAATGCTCTAAAGATCTATCAAGAACTATCGAAAGAAGAACCTCGCGATTTTAGGCCGTATTTATGTCAAGGAATTATATACACATTGTTAGGTAAAACCGATGATGCTGAAAAGAATTTTGGAAAGTATAGAAAACTTGTTCCTAAAGGACATCCATATACTCAATTTTTTGATGATAATATGGTTGCAACAAAGGTTTTTGCACAGAAAGTGGAGAATGAACGAGCTTATTCAAAGAGTTGAGCGCAAAATCGTGTATAGCAAAGGTTCTATTTTGATACTCTGCTATGCTTTTTTGTTTATCAAATGTTATTCGTGCTATGGAGATTATGATTATGGTAATTTACGTGTTAGGAGAGTTAATGTTATCTTGTTACAAACTTACAATTGGGGTTAATTGGAAGATTATGATTTAGGCAAGGTTTAAATTTTGGTGGGAACTTGTGTTAATGATAAAAATGAGGAACTTGTTACTTATATTAATTATGAGTTTTGACAATGAGAGCCCTAAGACATGCATTAAATACTTGTATTTTAGTCTTCAGCCGACTCCTAAATTCAAGAAATACTCCATCATACAACATTTTATGCACTTAGAGCTGTCATTATCAAAACCCATTAATTATTAATTTACGTGTCGAGGTGAAGGGCGCGCCTCATATGACCAAGGCTGTTATTTGATTTTTTGGATTTATAATTATCCAAAATGCATTATCGTATAATACGATCTATCTTTCGATTGTAAATTGTAAGTTTTTATTAAGGAGGCCAATGTAATACACTAGTAATAGATTAGTGGTATAATAACAAATAAAACTAAAAACATAATTGACCACTGAAGGATGGTTAAGACAAATGGTCTAACATCAGTCTCAAGAGCCACTTTTTGACTGGTCGTCTAAGAAGATGATGATGATATTGTTGCTGGAGTCAACAATTTTGCATTTTTGACTTTTAAAACGCTTGTCAGAACCGCCAGCGGCGTCACATCTCCGACCACCGTCATCTTCTTGGCAGCGAATTCTATATTGAATGATGTTACCCCTGAAATTACATGAGATTAAGAGATTAGACCAGATTATAATTGCTTACCTTTATCGGGTTTCGGGTTAAATCAAAACTTATAAAGTTCAATATATTAGATAATTTTTCATTTTTATCTAAATTTTTTAACTTAGGTGAAACCCGACCAACCTGATTGGGTCAACCCGACAAACTGAACCTGACCAACCCAAATCGTTATCGGGTTGGATTTCAGGTTAAGATTTTTTACCTCTAAGCCGCCCGACCCGACCCGATAAGAATACTAACCTCACCCAACAACCCGATAGACATCGTGACAAATTGACAATTTATAAGTACCTCATTTGGTTGGTAGTTACAGAACAAACATCACTTGGTTGATTTATTATAGTTAATTGTCAACCTTAAGGCTATTGTTAATATTAATAATAATAATAAGGAAAATTAACGACCAAGATTTTTTTTTTGGATTTTACTTATTGTGAATTAACTAATTAAAAACCACTTCTTATATTTAATTAAACACCTGAGTAGTGATGCTTACCAAATTGTAATCCCTAATAATAATAGTACCTTGAATTTTGGAGATGTGTTTTTTCATCTTCCTTTCACAGCCTCTGCAGTGCAGTGACACCTCCAAGATGACCACCTGGTTGGAAGCGGGCGGTGGTGAAGGTGGTTTAGGGGTGGTGCAAGAGGGTGGTGGAGATGGCGGTGGTTGTGATGTAGGACGAGGAGATGACGGTAAAACGTCATCTTTCTTCTTGAAAGCCTTTCCAGTATGAGAATTAACAGGCTTGCATTGTGGTGATGGCGGTGGCGGTGATGGTGGCGGAACATGGTGAAACTCCGATGTGAAATCGAACTTAGGTTTGTCACTCAATAAGCATCTTGAAGAACTTGCTGGGCTGATAAAGTCAACCGCCTTTATAAATTCATCATCATCAGAAAATGCAACACTCTTTCTCTTCTGATCACCGCCTTCCCCCGCCACCTTCAAGTTACTAAGGCGGTGGTGGGGTTGGTCGGCAGTAGAGATGGCGGTGATGGTGACGGTGGAATTAGACGGAAAGATACGGCCTTGACCGAGTCTTTTCTCATCTTGAATGATGGGATTGTGACGGTCAATTGTCCGACCACCACCACCACCACCACCGGCATCTCCTCCACCACCACTACTGCATGCGGTGGAGGAGGAAGAAGGTTTTTCAAGAACAATAGAATCCATCATAAAAGGTGGTGGGTACGTTGCACCTTCAGAAGCAGAGGATATATCAATCACCTTTCGTAGGTGTAATTGGCTTTGGAATAATTGGCTTGCTTTTGCAAATATTTTTTTTATGAGTTATCAATAATTCTAAAAACTTGGTACAGAGTAAAATGCAAATTTGTTTATATTGAGTTTTACAACAAACTTTATTTATGGTTTTTTACTTGAAAAGTTATATTGATAGTATTTTTAGGAAATTAACATCTCTTATTAAACAAAAAAAAAAACATTTCCCTAAAAAGACTATTCGTGTCATTTTTTAAAAATAAAAGATTATACTTCAACTTTGGGGTAAACTTCATCGACTATTCTTATGATTTACACTATATGAAAATTTGAAAAGGTTAGTGTTTTCGTTACCATAAAAAGAATCCCAACCCTAATTGGGTTGTTGCTTATGTTAGGAGGATTTGCTGACGTTCAATAAACATAATTCAGTCGCTAAGACATGCATATAGTGACCGTAGACACCGGGTTAGGTCTAACGGTGCAGTTTTGTTACACCAACTAAAATGGTTAGGTGGTGTTACCCCAAGTAAAACAGACAAAAGGTTACTAGAAACAATGATTCTATGTTTTGTAGCCTATAAATGTCATGATGTATTATTGAAATAACTTATTTTATACATGATATATATACATCAGAATATTTTTGTAAGAGAAAGAATGTCACTAAAGTAATCAAAAAAATGCTAGTAAATTTCGAAAAAAAAGAGTAGAAGTAAAAAAAATTAGTCATAAATTACCGAGATATTTTATCTACATGTATAGAACCAATATATAATGACCTAAAAGTGCGTCGAAATATATTCTTATCTTTTTGCGATAAACTTGTTTCATAAAAAGTGACTGAAATCCAAAACTATAACCTATATTTTTATTATTGTTAGATATATGGACACTTTTTATGTTTTACCAATATTTCTTTCACTTAATAAAACTTCTTTTGAGTGATTTAACTAATTTTTCTCAGAAAGCGTGAAGCGATAGAATTGGTGGAAAGTTGAAAAGGCCTTTCAATAGAGGAATAAAGCTTTGGGCAAGTGCTAGATGGAATTGTATTCTTATATTCCAAAGGAACTTCAAAAAAATTCATCCATTTGATGCCAAAAGGCACATTAACTCATTATTTGTTTCTAGGTTTTAGCTCATTTGTAATTTCGTATATAATCAACCTATTAAAAATGTGTACTAACAATCCTCGAATAACCGAAGAATCTCGGTACTTTCACCCTACAAAAGAGCGGAAACAAAGCCGATTTGCCTTTCATTCCCATGAACGAGGATTAGACTTAGACGCCTCTTGTCTATCCTCGAACTTTCTATTTTTTATTAATTTTCTTCAAACCGCAACATTGATTCTTCGCTATCCATTGATGCAATATACATAACATACATGTTCTACTAAACAACAGAAAATATATACATCGGGATCTACTAAGTTAATCAAGCCCGAGTGAAAAAAGATTCATTAAAACAACTAAAAATAAAGAAACCTATAGATGTAGGTTTTCTTGTATAGTTGGATTTTCGTTACTCATTTGTCAATTTCGCAGCCTGCTTCTTTCAATATCCGATTTCTAAAATCTGACGCCATTCTTGGTAGACCTTCACGAAGCGTAATCTCCGGTTGCCATTTTAGGAGCTCTTTTGCTTTGCTAATATCTGGTTTCCGCATTTGAGGATCGTCAGCAGTATTCACTCTGAATTCTATTGTAGCATTTGCATCAATAGTTTCTTTCACAACCTAATTAAAAAGGAATTAGAGTCTAAAGAGAGTAGAACAAGGGAAAAAAGGTTCATTGTTTTAGCCTAAATGGCGCTTATGATGAACCAAGGCTCCTTCTATTAATCCAAGGGTGACCTAAGTAATGGCGTAAAAAAAAAGTGTCACTATATCTGGTTTTGATAACACTAAAAAGTATTGAAGAAAGTATAAATTTAGGTTCGTCATTTTAAAAAAGTGTCACAAAAAATGTCATCAATAGAGTTTTACATATTGCACATTTACTCTCACATGTGTAGGTGAAACATTTGAAACGAAATATAACATTAAAGGTGGACCAATTTTTTTATACACATTTTATATATAGTTTTAGAGTTTTAAGCTTATTTAATAATTTAGTAGAAATAATTAAAAAAATCCAATTTAAACGAGGGTTACAAATTAACCTGAGCGAGTTCTAGCATGGAGAACTCTCCGGGATTTCCCAAGTTAAACGGTCCAATATGCTCGCCTTCCATGAGTGCCATCAGTCCGCTAACCTAAAAAATTAAAAACAATTGTCTATAACATTCCATGAATCATTAAAACGAAATATAAATTTACGCAAGTTCGATCCAAAAAATTATCCCCGAAAACATGAAATCAAAGATCCACAAAATGGAAATGTTTATTCTTTATACGACGAAAGAGCGTACCAAATCCGAGACGTATTGAAAGCTTCGGGTTTGCTTTCCATCACCATAAACAGACATAGGTTGTTTGCGAATGGCCTGCAAAAGGGTGCTTACGTTGCTAGGAAATCATTAATAACAACGAAAACCCCTAAAATGTGCAGTTTTTACCTGTGAAACAAAGTTGCTTACAACACGCCCATCATTTAGACTCATCCGAGGACCATATGTGTTGAAAATACGTGCAATTCGTACCTGCAAAATGAAGGAATCTATGTTTAAAGGACGCTTAATTGTAGATTGTTCATACGACCACAAATCATATATATAAATAACGTTATACGAAAATTCTTAAAACTTTTGAGCAATCTAATAAGCAAAAATACAAAAGTTGGTAGTTTGGTACGCAACAAAAACTCACCTCAACACCTTCATTTCGATTATAATCCATTGTTAAAGTTTCGGCCGTTCTTTTCCCTTCATCGTAACAACTTCTAACACCTAATTAAATTTCATCTTCTTGAAGGCTATAACCGAACAAATATATTGCAAAGATAACAACATATATAAAGATAGTAAGGCTTAAAGGTTCACCTATTGGATTCACATTTCCCCAATATGATTCCTTTTGGGGATGCTCAAGAGGGTCGCCATAAACCTCACTCGTACTCGTAATCAAGAACCGTGCATTGACTCTTTTTGCAAGCCCGAGCATGTTTAGGGTGCCAATCACATTTGTCTTGTAAATGCACAAGTCAAGGAGAACATAATTCAAATATTCCAAGCTCTAAAAGATTACTATATGTAGCTTCAAAAAGATGCAAAATTTATGAAAATAAGAACTCGCTCAATGTTAAAGTCATGTTAAAGGCGTTTTTGAGTCTTTAACATAGTTTTAACACTCACTTTAAAATTATCATTCTCCATCTAACATTCATATAACATTTATTTGGGACCCACAAAAAACACCCCAAACCAATCATAATTTAGAAAAAAAAAATCTTTTAACGCAACGTTATCCCTTTGGCGACCAGGTATTAGGTGATGGGCATAGTGTGGTTTGGTGGGCTTTGGCGTGGGTTTAGCATACACCACGCTGAGTGCTCTAACAAGAAATTAAAGATTTAAAAAAAAGGATATAATGGTCTTGATAGGATTGTATTTGTAATGAACAGGAGAAGCAGGACAAGCTAGATGATAAATCTGATCAACCTCCAACAAAATTGGGTGAACAACATCATGTCTAATTAATTCAAATCTAGGATTATTCAAATGATGGACAACATTTTCTTTCCTACCGGTAAAGAAGTTATCAACCACAATAACTTCATCTCCTCTAGCCATTAGTTTATCAATCAAATGACTACCCACAAACCCTGCTCCGCCAGTCACCACCGTCCGCATCCTCCTTTGACTAATACCGGCGGGAACCCGTCCCTTCTGATGGCGGCGGGCGGTGGTGGTGGTGGTTTCAGGGCGGGAGAGAGAAATTGATCTAGCTATTGAGGGAATGATGTGGGGATTGATTTGATTTATGGTGGTGGTGGCAGCGGAGAGGGCAGATAACGATGGTTGGTATATGAAGATGATTGAACCGATGCAGATTCCGATGATGATGAAGAAAATCCGTTGTTCATTGAAGATGTAACTTACATAGGGTCTTGAAGATGGTTGATGTCTATATGATCTAGGCGAGTATGGCGGGGTTTGATTGTTGGGCATTTCTTCGTCTCGTTTTTGATTTGTATGTGATTGTTTGTGTAATTGTTTCATGTTCTTCATCTTTCTCTCTTCAAGAAATTGTTGTGATTTTGTTGTAGGTGAGGATCAAGGGGCGTTAGATAGATATTTTGTGATGGGAATTAATGGTTTTCTTGAAATTTAGCTTAAATCTTTCAAGATTTGTACAAGATTTATTTAAAAATGTTGAAAAGCAGTTGGAAAGAAGGGGGAATCAAGAAGACAAACAAATTCTAATGAGGTCAAATCGGTTGAACAGTATTCTGTATTTTAGTTACATTAATGTTTAGATGATATGAACGCTTTTTTTTTCGGGGTGGGGGATGGTATCCTAAGAAATTATCGAAGTCCTTATGAAATTAATAATATTAATGTGCTCAAAATAATCTTTAATTTTTTTTAATTCTAAGGACAGATTTCAATCATTAATCAATAATAATTAATAGTCAAGATTGATAATCATATTTTTTTTATACATGGAGGGGTATTTTGGTTATTTGATACTCACATAAATTTTTCTTATTTATTTATTTATTTATTTATTTATTTATTATTTTCTATATTTTTTTGTAGAAAAAGAAAATATAATGTGATAATCACATGTGATTATTTACTTGATTACATGTGATTATATAAAACATCAATTTGGTCAAGTATATTATGGCATGTGATTATACAAAAACATCACATGTGATTAAATATATAATCACATGAGATTATCAAATAATATAGTTTTTTTACAAAAAAAACTAAAAATATAATAATTATGTTATATTATATTTCCCTTATTGTGTTATATTATAATATTATATTAAAGTAGTATTATATTACATTGCATTGCATTACATGATGTATAATATTGTGTCACATCATACTACATTACAGGGCATATTACATATGATAATAGGTTATTGCACAATCTATGTCCGTAATTATTAAGGAATGTGATATTACAAGTTTCAAAATTGTGGATCATTGATGAAGTTTTGAAATTAAGTACAGTTCCGTACAAACCGAAGGTAAGATTTATGCATATAATTATATCTTATGGGTTTGAGTCTCATGTTCATATTTCCATATAATTGGTATTAAAAATTACACTATATATATGGTAAGATTTTCAGAATACTAATATAATTAATGCCACTATTTAAGAAAAATATAGTAATATCACTCGGGATGCAAGTAAGACGAGCCTGAGATTAAATTAGAGCTCATTTAACATATGAGCCTAGCCCGATCTTCAAATTAACAATTCATTTAAGCTTGTAAGCTTAAACTAGCTAATATATTTCATGTATATGAGAGCTTAAACGAGCATAATCGAGCCGATCCCGAGCCTCCAAAAAACTTAATGAGCGGAGCTCGATCTTTATCATAATAAGGCTCAAAATAACGAGACGAACTCAAGCTCTCTGAAATTAAAGAAACCAAGCTCGAGCTCGGTCAGGCTCATTTATATCCCCTACTGTCAAGTAAATTTCGGGCCAGGCCTACATATATATAAAGAAAATTTATATATAAAAGCTGTATAGCTCCATATGATTTTAATCCATAGATGCTATGGAAAATAAACAAGAATCGTTGATATTTAAGCAAGAACTCGACTTATTAGATCTTGACTACATAGATTTTACAAAGAAGCTCGCCAAGATTCGTTCTACTTTTGTGAAGTTTCACCGAACATGGAATTCATTCCATATCCAAAGAAACGTCGAACTCAACCTCCAAAATCTCCGCCACTAGAACTGAGACCCATTTTCTAGCAAAGAATCCAAAAAGTTCTCATTGCATATTATCAATGGTCCCTAATATCAACACAATTAACTCCACCAAAATCGGCACATCAACCACAACAACTGCAATTGACCGCCGAATGCCTCAGAATGCTTAGGAGATCTCAATATTCTAGGATCGACGCCGTAAACTCTAATTTGTATCACTTATTTTGAAACGGAGGAAGTAAGTGGTTTGTATGGAATTAAAATGATTTAAATATAATGAAAAAAATCCCCAAAATAAATGTAAATATATAAACTTTTCAATTGGATTTTGATCGTTTTGTTTTGTTTGAGTAAGAGCAGAAGCAGAAATGGTGCTTTTTACGACGAATCGTGGTGACTTTAAATTTTGTCTATGGTTACAATTTACAAATCGACTCTAGTGTTGTTAGGGCTTTTGGTTGATCAACATTGTGGAAATCATTGTTACAAATTTCTGCATCATTAGAGAAGGGGTGTGGTGGCGAGGGGATGCCCACGCCGGATGCCACATAGGCGCGCCGGCTCCGCCACTGCACCTCCCGCTACGTGAGCGAGGCGATGCGTCGGACTCTCGACGAAGGCAGCGAGCCAATCGGGTGATGCCACGTGTACTAGCCGTTGGCAACGGCTAGTTTCCCAGAAAATTAATTTTTTTTTAAATAAAACCTATTATAAATAACCCCTTTAACCATAACCTTTTTTCACACCATCTTCTACACACTCTCTATAATTTCTTACACTTTCACTCTCAAAAACTCACAAAAATGTCTCAACCACCACATCCCGAATAGATGAACGGTATTCTTGGATGGGGAAGTTCCGGCTCACCGGCGTCCAATCCGTCAACATCTTCGTCCCAACAATCGGTATCGTCCACCCAAAACACCGTGATGCCGACATTTTCCCAAGAGTAATACAACCACTTATGCTTCAACAACAATTTCAAAACCTTCAACAACACCAACCCACCCCCCCCCCCCCCCCCCCTCTCAAATGTGGTCACAACCACAATCTTCACAACCACAACATTCACAACCTCAAGACCCCGAGGCCGTTGAAAAGGCGAGAAGAAAGGGGAAAAAAGTTGCCGTCAACTTAAGTCGGACGGTCATGCGGTGGGACGCCGCACAAGAAGTTTTATTGGCCGAGTGTTGGGTTAGCGTTTCCGAGGACCGCGAAAAGGGCGCCGACCAATCCGATGAATGTTTTTGGAACAAAATCCTTGTTGAGTTCAACAAGGATGTTGATACGCCGCGTACCAAAGACATGTTGACGGGGAAGTGGACGACTTTAAACGGTAATTGTCAAAAATTCAACGGTATCTACAAATGTTTACAACGTACAAGCCGAAGCGGTGAAAATGAGATCGACTTTTTGGCCCGTGTCCGACAAGCGTACCGTGACGAGTCGTCGTCAAAAAAACAATTTAACAACGAAGGTGCGTGGGAAGTGTTGAGACATTGCCCGAAATGGGACGCCCCCGCACCCATTTCGCTCTCCGATAACGAAGAACTTTTCGGGGAAGATACGAGACCACGTCCGGCGGGAAAGTCTCGTAAGGCAAAAAAAAGTAGATCGGAAAGTTCATCCGGCACTAACACCGCCGGAAGTGCCGCACCGCCGGACCTTGGCGAGGCTATGATGGCCGAGTTTAGGCGGAAAAGTGAAGCCGCTCAATCGGCTTACGAAAGGTCAAAGGCGCGGGATGACGTCTCCGTGCGGTTGGAAGAATTGCGATTCCTAAGCACTAACACCCACGGGTTGGGGCGCCAAGATAAGGCGAGAATCGTCAAAGAAAAAAAGGCGATCCGAGAAAAATACCCCCTCGACGCCAATGAACTTGACGTGGACGATGACGACGAGTAGTTTTTTTTTTTGTTTTTTTTTCGGTATTTTTTTCTTAATTTTCGGTATATATTTTTAATTTTTCGGTAATTTTTTTATTTTTCGGTAATTTTTTTTTCTTTTTTAGGTAATTTTATTTTGTATTATGTAATTTTTATTTTAATGAAGTATTATGTTTTAAAAAGAAAAAAAAAGAAAAAAAAGAGGGGTGGGGCCCAAATGGCTTAATTGATGGTAGAGGGGGTATTTGGGGGTTTTGGATGTGAAATGTGAAATGGTGAGGTGACGGTTTTACTTAAGCCGCCACACCCATCACTCTTAGCTCGAGGCTAATTGTATTAGTTTTTTAGAGTTTTTTCTAAAATTTGTTTTCAGCTTCTATTCATCGAGTTACCAAAATTAAACTTTTTTACAAAGATATAAATACGTTTAATAAACTAATGAAAAGCCCAACAGTATTGTAATATTAGGTTTGTTGGGATAGTATTCTAATAAATAATAATCTTATGCAAATCAGCCCTCTTTACACATTACATCTTCTGCAAACACTATATAAATGCATATTACCTATAATAACATTTCACATGGGGAACTGTCCATAAATAATGTTTTTAATGAATAGTGTTTTCTTAATTATAAAAATGCAGTACAATTAATATATTAGTTTATATATATGATGTGTATCCTTACAAACCTGTTACAAAGCGCATGCACATGCTCCCCATAGATACACAAATACGTGTATAATATCATATACCTAAATGGTTGTCGGGTGATCATTAGGGCGTACAACGTCTTGCCACCCTGTACAATGTTGTAGAACATTTTTAAGCTCGATTGTTGCGGGTTCTACTGTGCATGTTTGGTAATGTTCATTCGGGTGGAATGAATTACTCTCATTTGGTTGTGTCAATAAACCAGCTTCAGTTCCAGTTATAAATAGGTCTCCTTCAGATATAATGCAGCCACTACATGCCTCTTCTTTGTCACCAGCCTACAATTGAACATTTGCGAGGGCCGAAATGTAATTATTTTATTCTTGGAGGGCCAAAGAGTAAATATATTGGAGTGGTATTCATTTCAAGAGAATGTGAAAGAGAGTATGTTTTACCTTTTCAGTGAGATATTTAAAAGAAACTTTCTTGTGTCCTGCTTCATATATATTGCATTGTGAGTATATCTGCAGGGAAAAAGTACCTAAAGGTAACTATATGTCTATATATATATTCAATTTGATAAAAACAACCGCTGGTGTCACGAAGGGAAAACAAAAAAGAAAAGATTTTATAGCAATTTAACCTGTGATTCAACGCTGGCACAAACGGCATAAATTCCCCAATTTCTTGTGTAATTATTATACAAATGTACTTTTGCAAATCTAACACGAGGATGCCTTTGTCGAGTGCCATCAAAGAAACAATGGTGAATCGTAACACGCATACATCTATCACCGTGGTGAGAAGCATCTCCTCCAATTAGCATTGTTTTGTCATGGTTTGAAAAGCGACAACTAAATCAACAAATATTATATAATGTTGCTCAAATATTGTCTAAAATAACAACGTACTTCTACATATGTTAAATTATGACCATTCCAAGTTTTCAACCCATTACCCAAACTACCCAATCACTTATCTTGTAACTTCTTATTCATATACTAAAGAGTAAGTAACTCACCGTGAAATAGTAATATCCGTGCTTTCTCTTGTAATATCAATGAGCCCATCATGATAATCCTCAAGACTACAACGGTCAATCCATATATGCTTTGACTTAGGTTTGATTTGAATAGCATCTACATCGGGCCCACGACCTCCTTCAAACTCCAAATTGCATATAATCACATGTTCACATTCTTTTAGCCTAAACCCTTTGCTAGTGATTTTAATCCTTTGTCCTCGCCCATCAATTGTTTTATAAGATGACACACTTAAATAGGATGAGAGCTCGATGGTGCCCGAAACTTCAAAAACAATCCACAAAGGATCTTTTTGGCGGCATCCGTAACGGAGTGACCCGGGCCCATCATCTACCACAAATTCAATAAAAGTTGACTCGCTAACCCGTTTAGTTACTATTATAAAAAATAGAATTTCTAAATTTAGCCCGTTTACATCCTAATTATAACCTATTACAACCCGTTCACTGTTCCGACTTTTTTATAACCATCCAACTCGTATGGTCCGTTTAAATAAAATGGGTATGTGGGTCATGTTCGGGTTATTTGGTACCAACACGCCAACCCGATTAGATAAATGGTTCAAGTTCGAGTTGGTTGGTTCCAAGCCACTAACCTGAACCCTACACGAATTGCACCCCTAATTTGAGCTTTGTTAGTTTAATCCGTCGGTTGATTTTGTTATTTATATTCATAAATCCATCAACATCAAAATGCACCTTCATTTTCAAAATCAAATAAATAAAGCATTGAACTTGAGAAAAAGGTAATAAATTTCTGACTACCTGAATTCCTCAACCCCAAATCCATAATTTATATCAATCAAATAAGCAAAATTACAAGATATTTTGTTACACTTAGGTTCCAGTTAGGTAGTTATTTGTTTTCAAATTTCATCACCAATTTCTAAATCAGAAATACAGATTTAACATACATAAGCTCAAAAGGGCAATCTTCATACAAGACAACCAAATCCCCAAATTCATAACGTCAATTTCATGATCTCATCAGCTACTACATTAACGGATCATGTATATACTTAACAAAACCATAATTCCGATGAGTAACTGATTAGCCGTACCTGAAAGAGTAGTAACATGATAAAGTGACCCATGAAGTCCACCGACGGCGGACCGGCCGAATCCCTCAGCTTGGCCGGCGAGATCTCGTAAATTAGCATCGACGTGAGCGTAGGGGAGTGAGATTGCAGCCATTTTCAGTTGTGGTGCGTTGTCGGTGGTACCTCTGTTTCCGTATTTTAACGGTGTGGTGTGGTTCACATTCATGACCGTACGTTTTATCTCAAATAAACGGTCAACTCGTGCAGATTTTAAAAAATAAAATATGAGAAATCACGAAATATGTCATTTTGGGCTTGGTATGCCTTAAAAATTAAAATGGATCCAAAAAATTGTTAAAATTGTAAAATGATTGAACTAGAAGTTTTTGGCACGTCGACTTAAATCGAACCATTTTTATTTTTATTTTTATATATTTTCTTAGTAACATGTGTTCATACTCGCTTTGCGAGCCGACTAATTTCAGAGTGATCATCTGATTTGTGGGTAGCTAGGAGTTGGCGCAGGTGAAACTCTAGTTTTTTTTCCCCTTCAACTATTGAACAACTTTTATATATCTATAAGTTTGTAAAATGTCTTAAAATATTAAATTTAAGTAAATTAAAATTACTAGAATGAAAGAAAAATAGAAAATAGATGGTTTAGGAAAACATGTCATTTGTGTTTGTGATGCAACATGTCTATGCTTTGAAGCCTAAAAAAGAGAACAAGATTTACCCTCCACAATTGTGTAATGGGAAGTAGGCATGTGTATGTGCACTGTCCCTGAACCGAACCCCTCAGAACCGAACCGAAATGAACCGAAAAAATGGTTTCGGCCGAACCAAGAACCAAACCAATAACACCCAGAACCGAATCGAACCAGACCAAGAACCGGCCCTAACTGAACCTAGAACTGATTTTACATGAAAAATAAAACCGAGAACCGAACCGATATTGCTCGGTCCAGTCCGGTTCGGTAGTTATGGCTGGTCCTCGGTCCAGTTTGCACAAGCATAATGGGAAGATTGTGTCATATTCACTCGAGACATTTAGGTATCACACATTAACCGACCAAAAAACTGAAGAAAGTTTCAAAGATTTGTTGGGAAGTACAAGTACACATCATTTTAACCGTGATGCTTGGACCGAACCAAACTGGTCCTAGCTAATTTCATTATTAGTATCATCATTATTAGCCAAATGAATATTACTGGTTTATGTTATAGCTGTTAATGTACATATATATCAGTAACGCTTATTCACATGTCTTTTAAATTCCTACTTAGCAACTTCTTCTGTAGAAACCTCATTTTTGTCCTCAATTCCCGAGGTTGACTTTGACAATTCCACATTAGGGTCAACAGGTTGACTTGCTGTTGCATCAGAGTTCCCGCTGCCTTTTTCTTCTGCCAAACACAGATTTTGGTATCATGTCATTAGAGTATATTAGCTTTCAGAAAAGAGACGATAAAACAGGTTTATCTTCATAGCAAAATAACTATTAATCATTAATTACCTGTAGAAGTTATTTCAGATGTTTTTCCATTCCCGCCTTCTGTTGTCTCGGTTTCTTTCTCTAATGTAGAAATTTCATGCATTTTGCTTTCTTGGGCCGACGACGTTTTCTCCAGATTTTCTTTCTCGTTTTTAAGGGTTACATTGGATTTATCTTCATCAAAATTATGTTGTTTGCTTTCTGTTGAAAGGGGAGAGTTTTCAGGGGACCCACCTAAGGGTATATATGGTTTTTTACTAGGAGATTTAACCAACTTTTGAGTAAAAATGGATTTGAAATCTGGTATAACGCGAACAGGAGATGGAACTATGGCTCCTTGAGGACTTCCTGATTTTGGGGAGAATTCTTCTTCGTTTGTCGGGATTTCGATCCTTAAAATTGGTCTTTTAATGGTTTTAAATTCACGTTTAAACCTTTCAATAATGTTGAATAGCTCATTAACCACTTCAACACCATTCCTGCCCAAAATTAACATACTTGCATTACAAGTTACAACTATATGGAAACGGGTCGATTCGGGTTGTATATGATAGATTTAAAACATGTTATATATGAATTGGCAAAACGAGTGGGTCTAGTAACGGGCAAAACAGGGCTATTTTTGTCCAATTCTTTTACTATTTTTTTTTTTTTAAAATAACAAGTTTGTATAAAAACAGGACTGAGGTGTTGACCCGCAGGATTGACCATACCTAGAAGGATCATGAATTTGACTGTTGAAAAGCTCTTTAATGCTCTCCACTGCATCAAAGATGTTTACAACCTGCAAGATTCGACATGTAAAATAAGGTATGATATGATGCAAATAATCAATTATTAATATTTAATAATAATATATTAATATTTAAATTCTGAGTTGTAACCTCACCTTGGCTTCTGCATCCAAATATTCCTTCTCAAAATTTTCCCTTTGTTTGATATCTTGCAAAAATTCTTCATCTGGATCGATTAGATATTGATACCTACCACAAACCAAAGCTCTAAGAAAAAAAATTATATTTTAAAAAAAATAAACTTTTAGACCAAAAAACCATCACGTGACGGCCTAGCTGCAAGATACATAAACATATAATTTGGAACATTCGGTCTGCAATGTATCCAACTATACACGAATTGCTATTTTATTTGTAATAAATTTTCAAAACATACCTTTTGATGTAATTTGGTTACATCAAATGGTAAAAAAAATGTTAAACCTGGAGGTAATTTTCATATTCAAAAACTTATAACAACAATTTGTATAAAGTTGGATACATTTCCATATAGTTTGCACAATGTACCCTTTTAAGTCTTCTAGAAGCTTCCTCACGTTCGCAATAGCAGGCACCAGTTCATGCTAATAAGATTTTAAAGTTACAAAACTCGGTTATATGCACAATATAAGTACTTCGTATTACATAAAAAAATTATAATAATCTTTAGTAATTTACAGTACCTTGAATGTAGTTAAAAAATTAGTAGTCGCATTTATGAAGTATTCTTCATGATTCTGCAATTGATCACTTTAAAATGCAAAATAAACAATAAGCATGAATATTTTCAGATAATATATTATAGACTAACAACATTATCAAAATTAGCGTAAATTACAAAAATCGTCCCTCGGGTTTTTCGGATTCCGTGTTTTTGTCCCTAAACTTTTTTTCCCTGGATTTTGTTCATATGGTCCACATTTTTCCTTTATTTCACTCTTTTCCACCTAAATTGACCAAAATAACCTTATTTTTAATTTATCTACTCTTTTAATTTATTTTAAAAATCCTGGAAAAAAGTTAAGAACAAAAACACGGAATCTGAAAAAACAGAGGGACAATTTCTGTAATTTACCCTTAATATTATTAAATTAGTAAAATACATACTTGACTTGTTTGTCCCTTTGATTTATGAACGAGTTCTGGAAATCCCAAGTAGCTTCTAGAAAGTCAATAAATGTACTACATGTATCTGCTTCTGCTTTATACGAATTAATTGTTTTCGAGAGTTCATCTTCCTATTCATCATTAATATATGTGTATTAAAATGAGCTATAATATGTGACACAAGTGACAAGAATATTGTATATATATTAGATTTAAGAAAATCCCACCTTTTCCTTCAAACTTAGAAGAAAATCGTTATTATCTTCATCAAACTGTAACCGTTCTTCCCTTGCTTCTTGGAGACGAGCATTTGCATCAGCTAATGTGTTATTAACCTAAATAAAAAGTATAATTATACATAACCTTGTGATAATTATGATGATTAGTATTTTCTTATAGGTGTCAAAATGGAGTACCTTTTTTAATTCAGCTTCAAGTTCATCTCTCTGTTTTTCAATCGCACTAACTTCAGCTTCTAAATCCTGTAGATCCAGTAATTATCCAATTATGTGCTAAAATTCATTATAAGATAAGAGTATCTATAATTAATAATTAATAATTGAACCTTGAGAATAGAAACACACCTTCTCAATTTGGCTGACTTCACTTGTTCTTACTACATGAAAATTAAGGATTTCTTTCTTCTGTTCCCTGCCAACGCATTAGTAACGGATGTATTTTTAGGTCAGTAAAAGTAGTAATTCTACATTTTTTTAAATTAAATATGAAAGAAATGAAATTCGAGATAAATGAGCAAACATATACAAAGTTGTGGATCCTATTATTATTGTTTCAAAGCAACCAGTTTACCCTTAATAAGCATGTTTATGGTTCTTTCAGAAGCAAGACAATTAACTAGTAAATAACATCTCAACTAGAAAAGAAAGGAAATTTAATAAAAAGAAAAAAAATATAACAAAGGAATAATATATAAAATGTGATACCTATGCTCTAAAATTCGCTTCTCAGTTTTGTTCTCCGAGTTATGAAGAGATTCTAATATAACCTTTAAATTATAAACCTGCATAACAATCAAATAATCAGACTAAATTAAAAAAATCGATAAACTAGGGACCAAGCAGCATAAAACAAAACAAATGTGCCAGAAAGTATGATTAAATATTGTTACTAGTATAATTTTAATCAAACTTTTCTAGAGTAATGTTAGAAGATTCTGTTTTTTATCATATGAAGCTTCATTTTTTTCTTTCAATTTACAAAATCTACATTTGAGTGGAAAATTAGCCTTACTATAATTATTCCTGGTATTCATGTGAATCAACAGTTTTAGCCTACATTAGTAAATATTAAAGTTTAAGGCTATGATGAACCGTACTTTCTGAGTATGAGTTTCTTGTGTCTCCCCTTTCTTCAACAATGTTTTCTTTAATAAAAGTGATTTTAATTGGCAGCAAAATTCAATGTGCGCAACAAATTCTTTTGTATCCTGTATCAGAAATGTGTAATTTTTTCAAAAAAAAGTAAGGATTTTGATATAATGATTGCTAAATTAAAAAAAACACATTTACCGTTGATGATTCATCGCTTGTTGGTTCGGAAGAATTTTCGCCCGCCGATTTCTGGCATTTTATTCTGTTCAAGCTTTGTTGAATTTGTGAGATTTCAGAGTCTATTCTGAAGGAAGATCACACAAGGAACAGATAAAGTAACAGTTACAAAAAGGTATATGGATATAACCAAAAAAAAAATTAAATAAATTCACAGATCTTTTAGAAAAAAGAAAATAACTGTCATTGTTTACTGACCTTAATACATCAGCAGTTATTTTCAGCCCACTAATTGCAGTTTGAGCAAATTGAAGCAATTCTTCTTTCCTTACCTGAAACAAGTTGTGTGGTATTCAGAAGTCAACCAAGTTGACTCGTATAAGATAAAACATAACCCAAATCGGCTCATTTATATAAAAAATGTAAGTGATGATATATATTACCAGCATTTCACCATCATAAACTGAGAATGATTTTGCCAAATCTTGTATATATTTAACAACTACATCATGGACTTCTTTCCCTCCTGTTAGACACAACCTACATCCAAAAAAGGGCAAGAGAACATGAAGAAAAAAAATTAGTAAATTATAAGGATGGTCCAAATTTCACCTATGATCCTTTACTTTAAAAAACTACACTAGTAGTCCTTTTGTTGGAAACCTCTTGCGCCTAACTTTCGTTAAAATTTCTTGTTAAAATGTCACCTTTGGTTTATGGACGTTGGGCTAAAGGACTTTAGGTGCAAAAGATTTCTAAAAAAAGGACCATACATGAAATTTGGTGTGAAGCTTAGGGACCATCCTCGTAATTTACTCAAAAAAACCCCAAAATAATCAGTATAGTGAGAAAGATTACCCGAATATTTCGTGCAGTAACAAAACTTCCTCCTCGTTTGGTTCTCCAAGAATCTGAGTCAGACAAAAACCTGCGGTTAAACTCCATGAATCAGCAAATACAAAACTACTTAAATTTGTTATATTTATAAAAATTATTTTTAATTTTTTTATGTTGCAGAAAAAATCCTTGACTTATACTTACCATAGACATTGTCATGCCTTCAAGAGCTTGACTATGAAGAAAAACATCGCGAAAATTCATCGGCACGTCACCAAGATCAGGGTCATAATACAGAATCTGTAGAAAAATATGCATATAAACGTGAACACAAAGAAACAATAAAAATAACAGAAATTGGGTCCTATTTTCTCACTTACTATAACTGATTTTCCAGGATCTTCAGAATTTTTTCCATCGTTTTCAACGTGATTTTCGTCAAGCTTTTCAATTTCTTGTAGGCTAACTAACCACCTTCTTAGTAACTGAACTCTTTCTTCCCCTTTACAAGAAACAGAACCCTCTTCAAGCTTTTTAACTGCATCGCTAAAGCTTTGTATGTTCCGACTTGCCTATTTTTTTACATTTATATTGTTATTCCAACAATAAAAACTATAAAGTAATTGACAAGACGGAACATGGATTTACATATATAGAAGTTAAGAGAAAGTGTACAATTCATGGTTGTTTTTCAAACCTATAAACAAAAGTTTCAAACTGATGAACAAAAAGGAAACCTGTCGCAGTTTTCAGATTTTTGTGCGTTTGTTCACCGGTTTGAAAATTTGTATCGATCGATTTGAAAAAATGTGTTTTTTCGGTTCCCATACTAAGGATATCTAGCATTAACTAACCTTCTACCTTCTTCTAGGATTAATACAATATTTATGAGCATTAACTTCTAAAAGCCACAATGTAAAGTAGTGGAACAATTAGCTCAAATATTTTCCAATTCTATTCAAATACTAAATCTGAGATTCCTAACGACTACAATCAGATTCTTAAGGTAAATTACAATGATGGTCTCTAATGTTTACACCAAATTTCATTACATTGGTAGTCCTTTCTTTGGAAACGTGAAATTTTTGTGTTAAAAAATTACATAGTCCTTTAAAATTACAGAGGTGGTCATTTTACTGTTAAAACATTCAAAGAACGTTAAAATAAAGAACCGTATGGATCAAATGGTAAAAAAATCATTCCTAGCAGTAAAAATTAATCATCTTTTATAAACTTCGAATCACAAATTCTTGTAATTTGCATAGGAAAATCATTATAAGAGTAAATTATATAAATCGCCAGTGACCATATATGAAATTTGGGGGCAAAACCATCCAATTTACTCTTAGGTTAATGTAGGTACAGAGATGCAATAATTTATCGTAGCATGCAGAGTGTCTATGAATTAAGAGAAAATAGGTCGGTAAGTACAAATCGATCGTGAAACATCTTTGCGGCCTCGGAAACGGAATTTCCGGCGTGCTGAACGACGGTGTCGGTGTAAGTACGGACAGCGGCTCTGAACATGGCGCCACCGGGTACTTCGGCAGCTTTGTTCATCGCCGATCTTATCCATGACATCAACGCGACCTTCTACCACCTCGATTAAATCGAGAATGAGCAATAATTGGGGTGAGCTTAAACGGAGGAGAATGACGGAGTACGGTGGCGGAAATATTTGTCGATTGAAAAATATTAGAAAATGTTAGCGGTTGCGAATTTGGTTGAACGTTTTGTCCGTACGTACGTCTCGTTTGCCTCTTATTTCGCATTCATTTACTTATGTTTTTACGTATCTGCCACCCAATACGACCACTTTTCCTTTAAGATTATCACCTTGGCAAATTTAGTCCTCTATTAGTTTTCCATAAATCGATTCGGTTTCATTCAATCATTAGTTAAATTGCGAACTAGGAAAAAGGTGAAACTACGATTGTTTATTCAACATGTGTACAAAATGACAATGTTTTGAACTCGGGATGAGCAATTGAGAAACCACGGAACTGAGGTAGTATTTTCTAATTTGAATATAACTGAAGTAATGGCCTGTTTTGCTAATTGGTTTATAACCAAAAAATTGATTTAGTATATATAAATCAACGATTAACATGAGTCATAACTACACTAAAGAGCTTGATATTGAACAAATGAAATCTATCCATCATTCACAAAAGTTACAATTATAAGCATAAAAAGAACTACTACAAATCAACATCGGGTAATGGCACTCTCCAATAATTCCATGAGTTATAATCTTCCTGCAAAAAATAAAACCCAAATCAATCACGGTTTGTAACTCATCACAAAATTAAAAAATAAAAATAAATAGAAATTTGGTGAGTCTGACCTGTTCGATCATTGATGTTGGGGGGAACATGTCATTTACTAAAGTGTGCAAAGAAGTGTAAGATTTTCCCTTCATGTCCATACGATGACTAATAGCTACCTCACCCTGCAATTTTAAATAATTTATTTAAAAAAAAAGAAGCACGTAATTTGACCAAGCTGCCCTTACGCGGTTCTAATTTTCTGACCACTTTGGATAATGTATCAAAACAAGTTCAGGTCAATATGGGTAACTTTTGTTACGGGTCGACACGTTGACCATAAACACTTTTTGTCCCAAAATAGTCATTTTTATAACCAACAAAATGATTGTAAAATTATATTATTGTAATAATAAGCCAAAATTTGATAAATAAAGTAAATTAAAGAGGTTTTATGCACTAAGTAACAACTTCGATTGGCTTTTGACCCATTTCCTTTTTCAATAATTTTTATTTTCAAAATTTATCCGTTAGAGATGGTAGAAATCCCTCTAACTCGTATGCGAATGGGTCCCATTTTTCACAAAATAATAATAATAAAATTAATAATAACAAAAAAAGGCAAAACAAAATACCTTGGGGTTAATAATAAAGATTTTGCCTTTAGGAATCCCTATTTTCCGGTAACTGAGCTCATCGGTATCTCGGTTACCGAAACCCGCATAAAAGGGATTATAATCAGATGGAAAAAGAGCTTTGATATCCTGCAAAGATAAACATTTAAATTTTCAAATTTAAAAAATTTTTAATAATAACATATCCAAATCTCGTCACCCAACATGCATAATCCATAGTGAAAATAAAAAAATGGATCATTTATACTTACTTCTAAGCACGCAATCTTAAACTCGTGTGGCGCTCTTCTAATAACTGCCACAATAAGAAAACAAACAAGTATATTATAGTTGTCAAAAGCGTACAAATTTGTTTTATTTGTTGAATCAACTTTACAAATTATATAACGCCTCGAAATCGTGTCTCGATATTATAAATATATGGTTGACCAATTTTTTAA
Source organism: Calendula officinalis (assembly GCA_963853835.1). Classification (NCBI taxonomy): domain Eukaryota; kingdom Viridiplantae; phylum Streptophyta; class Magnoliopsida; order Asterales; family Asteraceae; genus Calendula; species Calendula officinalis. Next base: position 75,977,181 of record OY970826.1, read on the forward strand.
GACCTCACCTTCTCGGAATAATGACGGAAATAAGCCATCGGGTGAAATAACAACCGGCCCGTTTGGTAAAGCTTTTCCATCCTACAAAAATTGGCATATTTTGATAAAAAGAGTGCAAATATATAACACGAGGCCTAATAAATGGTAATAAATAATAAATATGATGAAAATTTACAATAAAAAAGTGCATTGAGTACCTGCTTGAGATTAAGGAGAAAACTTCTAGTTAGATATGCTTGAACAATTGCACGAGCACTTAAAAACAGCAGTTGATATCCATTTTCCTGCAAGTTAACAAAAATAAATATATGTAAATTTGTGTACAAATATAAGAATATTTTTATTTCGTAATAAAATAAAAAAATACCTTAATAGCAGAAAAGAGTCTAGCTACCCCAGATTGAGTCCAATCCTTCCCAACTAAGGGCATGAATTGACCAAGAACATCAGACCTGCAAAATACCATATAAAACATCTTTAATGATCCAATTGGACAAAATATCGAACAGCGACTAAAAAGGGACAAATATAAAATTACGTTGGGAAAACCTTAATTATTATTTAGGGAAAATAATCAGTTTCGTAAATATTTTATATAATTACATATTTACCCCTTAGTTCAACATAACTTGAGAGACTTTTACTCCCATTTCACAAGATCCATATTTTCCTTAACAAGATTTTGCTTCAGTCATTTTACACTAAAAAACAGCTTACATTATTTTTTATTAATGAAATAATAACACAATTCTTACTTTGTAATCGTCCCATCAACATCTGAAATCACAATTCTCGCATTCCATTTCCACAGATAAATATGAGCATCAACCTACACATAACATTACACAATTTAAATAACACCATTATAAAGAACATAACTACAAAATAAATTAAATTAAAAAAAAACAAAAAAAAAAACCTTTTGGACTCCTAAAACTCTAGTCGAAAAAATAAACGAAACCATATTCTGTCCATCTTTTAAATTCAAACTCGATATTTGTTCAGTAGTCGGAACTTGTGTCCTAACAAATTGCTTCTGAGGAGATTGCAAAGATTTGGGGGTCGTTTCAACGGGCTGTGGGGAATCAAAAACGGATTCAGAATCAAGAAAAACATCTTCACCCGAAATATTACTTGAATTATGATCTAGGGTTTTGACCCGTCTAAATGGAATGGGCCAAAGCCTCCATCTTCGCGATGGGGTTGAAGGCAGCCCGTTTTCATTAAAGTCAACGGGAATCGCGTGTTCCGGGTCAACCGGGATTTGTGAACCGTATGCAGCAATCCCGAGAACGACGTGAGCGGATTTTTCCCATGTGAAGTATTTATCTTCGATTTTGACGATTAAACTGTCGTTTTTGATAATTGATGTTGCAGAAATACGGAATTCTTCTTCGGGTATTCGGTGGGCGTTGAAGGTTTCAGCAGCTGTAGTTGACCCCATACCAGGTCGGAGTAAATTCCCGCAAAGTGATAACTCTATAACTGAAAATATTAATTTAAATTTAGAAAATTATAAAAAATATTGTATTAATTTCCATTGGAAGTTGCACAAATTTCTATTTGAGGTTGTCGTAAAAAATAATACTGTAATTATAGTAATTAAATAGTGTTTTATTCAAAAAAATAATAATTATAGTAATATTATAATATTTTGTAGTTCCATTTAACATATTAACTAGTTACTGAAAAATATCACAAGAAAATGGTTGAAAATCAACCCAACCAACCCGACCCATACAAAATTTCAACAATTATGACCCGTTACTCTACCCACCAGACCCGCTCATGTTTACACCTCTACATTATTCCATAATCACTTACTTGTCCGTTTTGGCCCGTCAAATTTTTCATTACCATCATAATAAGGTTGAGGCCCATTTGGGCTATTTTCAACCCCTTCAGATTCTTCATAATCTTGATCTTTAACAATTTCAACATCCGAAATTTTATGCTCCATATCCAGTGAATTCGCCCCTATAGATTCTACATCTTCGACCTCCAAATTTGAAGATTCGACGTTTTCGACCCTTTCATCACTTTTAACCTCTAAATTTAAAGATTCTACATTTTCAACCTCCAAGTTTGAAGATTCTACGTTTTCGACCCTTTCATCACTTTTAACCTCTAAATTTAGAGATTCTACATTATCGACCTCCAAGTTTGAAGATTCTACGTTTTCGACTTCTAAGTTTGAAGATTCTACGTTTTCGACCTCTAAGTTTGAAGATTCTACATTTTCGACCATTTCATCACTTTTAACCTCTAAATTTAAAGGCTCTACTTTTTCGACCTCAAAATTTGCAGATTCGACATTTTCAACCTCTTGAGTTTGATTATCTACTTGTAAGTCCTCAACATCTTCTTGTTTTCCCAAATCATTTAATGCCAAACAACTCTTAAAAACGTCTTCTTTTTTAACATAACTCGGTGAATCATCAACCACACTTTTAATCGATAATTCCCGCTCTAAATTTACTTTATTATCACTCCCTTTATCATTCGATCTATTAAAATCACTTAAATAATGAGCCCATGTAGAATCATTACCCAAATCCAAATCACCTTCAAACTCCGGGCCTTCAATCGGGCCCAAATGAAACTGAGGTGTACTCAATTGCACATTTTCAGTATTTTCCTCCGTTGATGTTATAGGAGCTGACAAAATTTGACCATCGATACTAAACAAAACAACTTCCGAATTATTCGATTCCAAATCATTTTCTAAATTATCAAACCGATTTGACCCGAAATCCGATAACTCAATCGAACCGTCTAAAGACGGTGATTGCTCATCTTGGAATTCATAAAATCTTTTTTCACTATCGGATTCTGTACTTTCTGCATGATCATCACGAAATTGTACCTCTACATTATTGTTATTTTCGGGAATAAAGTCTTCTTTTTTAGGCTCTGTTAAATCAGAATCTTCTATATTATCTTTTTCGGGCACGATTTCTTTGATAAAATAAGCTTCACCCGAATTATCAAGAAACATATGAAAATCGGCTTCCACACCATTAACTTCTATTTTTACAATTTTTTCTGCACCTTTTAAAACACCTTGAAATTTACCAAAACGTACGTACCAAGGTGTACTTCTAAAAGATCCATCTTGTTGTTGAACAACAATTATATCAACAGCTCCACCAAACGGATGAAACGGGGTGGCAACCGAATATACACTTTGAGAAAGATAACTACCGACTCTACTTATCATTTGGACTTTTTCTTGGTCAAACTTTGATGATGGTTGACTTTTGATTTCTGTTCATCAAAACACTCGAAATTGCTATCTTTCCAAAATCGATTAAATAATCTCGAAAAAACCAAGTTGGATTATTCTAAAGATTGAAAAATGTTAGACATTTAACTTCTTGTATTATTCTTGGTATCAAAAGATCTGCAGGCAAGGTAAAATATAAGAATGATTACAAGAATGATTAACCATATAGCACACGATTAAAACCCTAAATCCAAGAAGTCTAGTGGATTAGCTGCAATAACTAAAGAAACCCATATGAGAAACGGTACAATAAAACTAAAAAAAACTTAAATATTAACTTCCAAGTTCATCAAATGGATCTAAGTTCATCTGATCATTCGAAAAATTAAAGAACCCCAGTTCCGAATTCATACAAAGATCCATATAAAATGCAATAATTTGTTAAAGGAATCAAACAGCACACCATTGAAGTCGATCCGACAATTAAAAGCACATTCAAATTGCAATCAAAACCCTAAAAACAAAAATGAAACTTCAAATAACCACCACTAAACAATTCGATAAAACTAAGATCTTTTAGTACTATTCAAGAAATCCATATTCAATCACTTTGACTTACAGATTCGTCAAACAGGAATAATTTGACTTTCTTTATCTGCTTCAAAATTAAACCCGAATCCAGCAGCCCTCTTTCTTCAAATTGACAATATATAACAAAAATTCCCTTTTGTTTCGGTTTGCAAAGAGTTGGTAGATACCGGCGATGTTATCTAGAGATCGTTTCTTTATTTTTTATTTTTTAATTTTTAATCGGGATCGAGTTTAGACTTTGGTTGAGTGCTGTGTTGGAAATGGGATATCTAAAGATGGACCAAATTCTATAAATAGGTGCTGCTGATTGGTTTAATCTAACGGCCCTTGAATTTGGAAGAAATTACGGAAATAGTTAGGGTTAGGTAGTTGGTTTTAGTTGGTTTATGAAGGTGTTGTTGGTAATTTGCGTGGAATATTCTTGATTTTTATTCTTACAGTCTAACTACATGAGGTTTTGGTGATTGCATTTGCATCCTTCTAATTACTGAGTCTTTCCCTTTTGCCCCTTTTAATATACATATCTTCTGTTTTAAAAATATCATGTTTGTCGTTAACTTTATTTTATTTTTCTCATTTTTATATGTCATACATGCTGCATAATACTATTTTATATCTTTATCTAATTGTCACCACCTCATATCTCATCGAGAGAATTAGATAACGTTGTTATTATTGTTATTATCATTAACTCTATTTCAAGAAAGGAAATGAATATCATGATTGTTGTTATCATTAGCTTTATTTCAAAGAAAAGTTTAAGGTCATGGATTAACTTGTTTAGTTTTGTTTGCTTTTATTGAGCCATATGTAGTTTTCTTTGATAACCATCTATTAAAGAGTAATGATATTTCTTCATACTCATATTCTTACTCATTTGATCATACATATGTATGTTAAAATTAATAAATGATATGATGAAAGAGAATTTAGAAATTGAAACATGTCAAATTTAAAAATGAAGTAGACATATAAATAAAAAGAAAAAGTATGAAGAAATAATATCACTCTTTGTTAATTTTATCCATGTATAATTATTTAAGTTATATTATAAAGGATTTACTGTCAAACATTCTATAACATGACAAACTAGGTACACCAATGACACGAACGGGATAGAGACAACATTTTACTGGATTTACAAAAAGGTTAATTGTCAAACATTCTATAACATTAAGGTCCCAAATTCAAGTCTGAGTATTATCAATGTTTTTAAAACATTAATATTTTTGAAATAACAAGTATCTTAGCTGAATATTAAGCTTTGCTAATTTGAAAAGGTCCAAAATATACAATATATAGTAAAAATATTACAAATAATAATGTTTCTCGTGGGAAAAATGTAACATTTATCAAATGTTTATAGATATATTTTTTTCATTAACATTCTTTATTACTTATAAAATATTTTGTTATGAAATTATCAGTTTATAAATATAATATGTATCATTGATATACTATATATCATTAAAGACGAGTACATACTCCTCGTTTTATACATAATTATGTTGTTTTTTTGGTATCAACATGCATCTTCTAAGTTTACTATTGTTACGAGACAGCATGGCTCGTGCGATGCACGGACACCGTTCACAATAATAAGTTATTTTGTGTGCATATCGTGTACAATTTACTTGTATCATCTGGGAAGTATGAAAAGCGTGATCGGTTACATGTTTAACTTGATTGCCGGTATTCTACTAAATGAGCAAAATTATTCTTTAAGTGTATTGATGTTTAGGGTTTGTTTTTTTTTGTTTATTAAGTCATATGGATTGTGTATGTTAATTGCAATTATTTCTTTAGTTTGAAATGGATCTCGTACACATAAGTAGGCCTGTTCAAATTGGACTGAGAACCGACCGGGATCGCAGAACCGGACTTGGCCAAACCAAGCTCCATCGGTTCGGTTGTCGGTTCTAATTTTTATGAAAAATCAGTTCTCGGTTCCAACTGGTTCGTTTCCGAGCGGTCCAATTCGGTCCAAAACCGAGAAAAAAACGAAAAAGTCGAAGAAATTGCCTTGGTTCGGTTCTGACTGGTTCTCGGTCCGGTTCGGTTCTGAGCATCATCTGTCGGTACGTCCAAAATCATTTTTTCATTCGGTTCTTGTTCTTTTTTATTAAAAGCTGTAATCGTGCATTTTTTTATATTGATTGATTTTAATAAACTTATAAAGTTTGTTGCTATGTAATTAATATTTAACCATAATTTAGATATTCAACTATTTTTGTGATTTAAAAATGCATGAACATTATTTTGATGTGTTTATTAAATATTATTTACGGTAAAACTTTTGATCTTACAATTGATTAATTTATTATTTTTTATGAATGAATTTATATAATATTATTATTAATATTAAATGCATGGTATTAGTTGCAACTTCAAAGTTGGAATTCAAATTTTATAAATGGATGTTTTGTTAGGTTAAAAGATAATATCATTTGAAAAACTCAATATCATTTATATCATGATAGTGTGCTATTTATAATTACAATATGTAACTTCCAGTTATATGAAAACACTATTATTTAATTAAATTTGCTACTATTACTTTTTTGTTAAATTTTTTGTCTTATTTAATTAATATGTAACTTCTAGTTAAACGAAAAGACTATTATTTAATTGAATTTACTACTATTAATTTATGTTAAACTCTTCTTATAATCTATTACATTTATTCATGGTCATCATTTATAACAAAAACTAAAATTTTTAACATAAAATTCAATACAACATAAACTATGAAACTCAAATTTATTATGATCTATATATGTAGATATAGATATAGAATATAGATATAGATGTTAAGATACCAGTAATTTATATACTTGATACAAATCAATGAAAAAAATTAATAGCGAGGAGAAAGAACAAAACCAATAAAGGTCTTTGTTGTTTACTCCACTTGTTAGATGTTTCTTTTAGATGCATCTTTAGAGTTTTAAAATTTTGTAACATGAAAATAAGTATTTATAGATCCTAATATGTAAAATTCATAAAACTTGGACATTGTCTTATTTTATTAAACCTTTTATTATTATAATTATTTATTTATTACAAAACTCTCGGTCTTACAGTTTAATGAGTTTGTTAAATTGTTATTAAAATGAATTCATTACAATAATTTATGTTAAAACTGTTGATTTTATAAGTATTGAGCTTCTCAATCTTAATTAACATGATTTTTTTAATACTATAATAAAGGCAACATCAAAATGGAACTTAATTTTTTATATTTAACGAGACAACATGGCTCGTGCGATGCACGGGCTTCGTTCATGATAACAAATTATTGGTAAGAATCAACATGAATGAATGTATGTATGCATCTCGTGCGACATGGTGTGACATGATTCTATACTAAATACTATAATGAAACATATCTCTATGGAGAACAAAACAAAAACATATTACAATATGACCATGAAAAAGTTGGTAAGAATATAAATTATGAATATGAAATAAGTGTACGATAACGCTTGTAACAGCACAATCTAGAGCCATTTTTTTTTAAAAAATAAATAAACATACGGAAGCGATTTAAGAAGACATACATCCTAAATTATTACACAACATAAAAACTTTACATATTAACTAAATATTTAAAACATTTTAAGGTGTTACTAAAACAGGCTCGACCCGGTATACAAAATCAGAGTGCGGTCATACTTCCAAAACCCGACTCTAAACAAGCCTAATCCACAACCTGAAAAGAGTCAACAAATGAGGGATTAGCACAAAGCTAAGTGAATAGAAATAAACATCAATTTGCATAACCACAACAAATTAGAAAAATCGAGAGAAATCAATAGGGAAAACTCGTCCAAACTTCCACAAGCAATTGGACGTTAAAAGAGGATCGGCGGTCGGGCGAGGACCTTCAACTGTTGTCGGCCAACAACAGTCAACCGATGGCTTCTTTACTAGAGGCACGGTGATCCCTCCTTACATAACGAATACGAAGGAGTCCGATCGCCCCCACCAAGAGTAACGAAGCGTAGCCGAAAACCACCATAGCTAACCTCTAGAAAACATGTGCACATACTACCATTAACAATCCCACAATTAATGGCACAACTGAAAATCAAAAAAATGTCAAAAAAATGCATTTTCCCAAAAATCAGCCAAAATAGCGCCGCTATCTAAGATAGCGCCGCTATTTTGAGATAGCATCCGCTATTTCGAGTTTCTGTTTGCAAACCAGCCAAGATAGCGCCGCTATCTTAAAGATAGCAGCTATCTCCCCAGATCAGCCAAAATCCTGCAATTTTTCATGTAACTCTACCATTTCATAATTTTTGCAAATTACACAAGAAGGAAGGTTAAATCCACTCACCTTTGCTTCCTTTTGTGTCGAGCTCAATGATCTTATATCACTGAGGCTCTTTCCCTTTTCCTGTACAAAATGAATACCGAATTAGTCACCCGAAATCACCAAATGTTTAATAAGTAATACAAGCTTAAGGCCACATCTTGCAATCCCAACTTACAACCAATTACTTGTATTTTACACATAACAACTACTAAGGTCTAAACTTCAACAAGTCAATTCATTATGCCAATTGGTCAAATTGCATCTTAGGCCCAAACGGGTCAAAACAAGAACCATGAGTCGGGCATTCACACAACATCATCCAATGAATTAGACTACATGATCAACATCAAAATTACATAACCAACATACTTCTTGCATCCAATTGCAAGTGTTACCAATTTTGACTTTATTTAAGTCAATTGCACAATTAAGCAACCAAACGGGTCAAGACATGAAACCTACACACTTGAGCTTACAATTCATTCAACTAACACATTTCTAACATGAAATTGATAATTAAAATTTACAAGCCATACAAGACTAAAAGTCAATTCCCAGGTTGACCAAAATCAACAATCTACAATTTAACTAGTGTATGGCTAAATTCCCATCTAGCCAAACACTACCATCTTTTATGCATTTTCATAACAAGTATCTAGAAGTTCTTCATAAATAACAATCATCATTTAACCAACATAAATAGCCTAACACAACATTAAGAACATCAAAATACACAATTCATCAATTTAGGGAAAAACACCATCTTCTTCCTCAATCCACCATTGATGGAGCTCTATGAAAGCTTCACCAAATGAGCTATAACTAACAACAATTCATACAATACTTGCAAGAACTCAAATAGACACCAAATCAAGCATCAATTTCAGATTTCCATCAAGATTCAACAAGAACTTCAAGAAAACCCACTAGTTCAAGAACCATAGTTCATCTCTACATCAAGAACATGAAACCCTAGCTAAAGAAGGAAGGAAACTTACTTAATCTTGCTTCTAATCACGAATTTACAGCAGAAATCAAAGGATTCAAGCATCAATTCTTCAATTTTGAGAGAAAACTTCAAGAATGGGTGTGTGTGTTGTGTGTGATGTCGAGACAGAGAGAGAGAGGCCAGAGAAAATGAGGAGTAAATTGACAGATGTCTAACACATAACACGTACCCCCTCACTCAAACACAGGTATTTTCATTTAAATACAGTATAGGATAATAGGTTCACAGATAATTTAATTAGACCTAACTAACTCCAATTTTAACAACGAAGATATTTTTAGAACCCCGGTTCAGAAATGAACCCAAATATGTAAAAATCATTTTAACATTTAAATATCTCAGTTTTACTTAATTTTTAACCCCATGGTTAAAAATACAATTAATTCAATTAAATCAAATAAAATTCTATAAATTAATAAAATAATAAACAATAAGATATTACTTACCAAAAGTAATAAAATATTAAAGGTCGAGTCTCGGGATGTTACAAATCTCCCCTCCTTAAAGAGATTCCGTCCCCGGAATCTCACCTTGATCAAATAAATTCGGATAACGGTTCTTCATATCTGATTCGGTTTCCCACGTCATATCGGCACCCAAACTATGTTTCCATTTAACCAAAACCATCGGTATCTGTTTCTTTCTCAACTTTGTTACCTTTCGATCCAAAATTTCCACCGGCTCTTCAACTAACCTTTTTCTCGAATCCACCTTTAAATCAGTAATCGGTAACACCGGGATTTCCTCATCAATATTACACTTCCTCAAATAACACACGTTAAACGTGTCATGAATACCTGACAATTCAGGAGGAAGATCAAGTGCAACGGTTTGGTCATTCACCACTTGACGAATAACAAACGGGCCAATAAACCTCGGTGCTAATTTTCCCCGTTTCCCGAAACGGATAACACCTTTCCACGGAGAAACCTTCAAATAAACCCGTTCACCTTCAACAAAAGTTACGGGTCGTCGTCGTGGATCCGCATACATTTTCTGTCTATCCCGGGCGGCTTTTAACTTTTCACGTGCAATCGCCACCTTATCGGCCGTTATCTGAACAATCTCGGGACCCGCAAACTGTTTTTCTCCCGCTTCGAGCCAACATGTGGGAGTTCTACACCGTCTACCATACAACATTTCATATGGTGGCATTTTAATACTCGAATGATACGAGTTGTTATAAGCAAACTCGATCAAAGGCAAATGAGAATCCCACGACCCACCATATTCCATTACACAAGCCCGTAACATATCTTCCAAAGTCTGAATGGTTCTTTCTGTCTGACCGTCTGTTTGTGGGTGATACGCCGTGCTCAAATTCACCCGAGAACCTAATTCTCTTTGCAAACTCTTCCAAAAATTGGAAACGAATCGAGGATCCCGATCAGATACAATAGATAACGGAATACCATGTCGGGAAACAATCTCATCAATATACAACTTAGCCAATTTGTCGAGTGATGCAGTTTCATTTGTGGCCAAAAAGTGAGCACTTTTGGTTAACCGATCGACAATTACCCATATCATATCGTGATTCTTTTGGGTACGAGGTAATTTCGTGACGAAATCCATTGTAATATTCTCCCATTTCCACTCGGGAATGTCTAACTGTTTTAACGACCCATACGGTTTTTGATGTTCGGCCTTGACTTGAGCACAAACATGGCATTTTTCAACAAATCGGGCAATATCTAACTTCATAGAGGGCCACCAATAAAAAACTTTTAAATCATTGTACATCTTTGTACAACCCGGATGGATAGATAAACGTGATTTGTGCGATTCTTCCAATATTAATTCCCGTAATCCCCCGAGTAACGGTACCCAAATTCGTGACCGAAACGTTTTCAACCTTCGCGAATCATCAACCAACTCATCTTTCCGCTTTAACATAATTTCTGATTTCAAGTTTTCGTCTTTTAAGGCTTCAATTTGACATATTCTCAACCTATCGACAAGATCGGACACGATCTCTATACGCATAAACTGAACCACCTCCGATGATCCCTTACGACTTAAGGCATCGGCAACTACGTTAGCTTTCCCCGGGTGGTACCGAATTTCACAATCATAGTCTTTAATGAGCTCTAACCACCTTCGTTGCCTTACATTCAAATCTTTTTGTGAGAAAACATATTGAAGGCTTTTATGATCGGTACATATAACACATTTGGTTCCATAAAGATAATGCCTCCACAACTTTAATGCGAAAATCACCGCCGCGAGCTCTAAATCATGGGTCGGGTAATTCTTTTCATGGGATTTCAATTGACGAGAGGCATAAGCAATCACCCGGTCTCTTTGCATTAGTACACAACCCAAACCCGAATAAGATGCATCACAATAAACTATAAAATCATCCGAGCCTTCGGGTAAGGCTAGTATTGGAGCTTGACACAATAATTGTTTTAACAATTGAAACGCCTTTTCTTGTTCATCACCCCACCGATATGGAACATCTTTTCGTGTCAACCTTGTCAACGGACTAGCAATCTTTGAGAAATTCTTGATGAACCTTCTATAATAACCGGCCAAACCTAGAAAACTTTTAATTTCGGATGGAGTCTTCGGGGCACTCCAATTCATCACCGCGGTTATCTTAGACGGGTCCACTTTCACCCCTTCTTTACAGATTACATGCCCCAAAAATTGAACCTCACGAAGCCAAAACTCACACTTCGAGAACTTAGCATAAAGTTGTTCCCGTTTCAAAGTGTCTAAAACTTGTCTTAAGTGATTCTCATGATCCAAATCGGTTTTGGAATATATAAGAATATCATCAATAAAAACAATTACAAATTTATCGAGAAACGGTCGACATACCCGGTTCATAAGATCCATGAATATAGCGGGAGCATTCGTCGAACCGAACGGCATGACTAGAAATTCATAGTGACCGTATCTCGTTCGAAACGCGGTTTTTGGGATATCGTTCTCATGAACCCGGACTTGATGATAACCCGACCTTAAATCAATCTTTGAAAAATACGAGGCCCCTTGTAATTGATCAAACAAGTCATCTATACGCGGCAACGGATACTTGTTCTTAACCGTTCTCTTATTCAACTCACGGTAATCAATACACATTCTCATAGTGCCGTCTTTCTTTTTAACAAACAAAACTGGTGCACCCCAAGGCGAAGAACTTGGTCGATAAAACCCTTATCCAATAATTCTTGTATCTGAGTCATCATTTCCCGAATTTCTGACGGTGCTAATCTGTACGGAGCCCTGGCTACGGGACTGGCTCCCGGAACCAAATCGATTTTAAATTCTACCTCCCGAATAGGAGGTAACCCAGGCAACTCATCGGGAAAGACCTCCGGGTATTCCGATACCACCCGGATGTCTCTGACAACCTGCTTTTCTTTTCTGACATCAATGGCATAAGCGAGAAACGATTCACATCCTTTGGCTAGAGATTTTCTAGCTTTCATAAATGAAATAATAGGGAGAGATGTATTAACCCGATCCCCACGGGCCACTACGTGTGTCCCGTCAGGCAATGGAAATGAAATCAATTTCTTGTCACAATTTATTAGTGCTTTATTTAAACTAAGCCAATCCATTCCAAGGACCACATCGAAACCAGATATTGGCATTAAAAGTAAAAACATATTAAAACACGCCCCATCAATATTAATATTTGCCCCAGTCACAGATGTTGTGACTGGCACCACATAACCATCAGCTACTTCCACTTCCAATGGAGTAGTTACCACAGATGTAGGCAATTTTAACTTAGCATGGAAATCCACAGAAATAAATGAGCGATTAGCTCCAGAATCAAACAACACACGAGCATCTATGTTATTTATCGGAAACATACCAGTGATGACATCATCAGTAGTGGTAGCCTCTTCGACCGTCATTTTGAAAGCTCGACCCTCTGATGTAGGACGGTTCTTCCTCTTTTGAGGAGATGATGCCACCGATCCCCCAACCGACCCAGAACCCGAACCCGATCTTCTATCCGAAGGACAATCACCGACTCTGTGACCTTCTTTATGACAATTCCAGCAAACACTTCTTGGGAATTTACAATCATTCATCTCGTGCCCATACTGACCGCACCTGACACACCGCATCATTTGGGCCGTACAAGCCCCACTATGAGAAGATCTACATCTAACACACCACTGTGTCCTTTGACCCGAATTTCCACCCGACTGTTTACGATTCGGACTAGTAAACCTTTGATTTCCTTTCCCTTTCTTGCTTTGTTGAGAACCCGATTGTGTGGACTTGAACTTTTGATACCCGGGTCTATCTTGGGTCACCCAATCACGAGAATTTAAATCACCTTCAACAGTTTTAGCCAAATCAAAAGCCTGTGATAGTGTGGTTGCAAGTCTTGCTGTGGTTCGGTACTCGGGTCGCAAAGCACCAATAAAATGTTTTATTTTTGACGACTCATCGGGAACCCATTGTTGCACAAACCTCAGCTTTTCATTAAATTGTTCAATCAAATCATCAACCGTCATTCTCTCGGTCATTCTCAGATTTAAGAATTCAGACCGAATTCTATCCATCTCGAATGAATTACAATAACGTTTACACATTTGTTCCTTAAATTGATCCCATGTTATACTGCTTTTAACTTCCTTGGGTAGATGTTCAATCAAAGTGTCCCACCAATTCATAGCACCACCTACTAACTTCCGTGTGGCATACATCACCCGGTGTTGGTCATCACACCCGCAAGCATCTAAGGTTCTCTCTATTTCTCTTAACCAGTTCATAGTGACATTGGGATCTCTACTCCCACTGAATTCAGGGGGTTTACAGTCTAAAAATTGTTTGAAAGTGCAACTTGGCTTCATGCCGAATGGGTAAGGTTGATTGGTAAATTGATATTGAGGTAAACCCTGGCTTGGGTTAACATAATAGTATTGTGGTTGTGACATCATTGGTTGAGGTTCAGATGTGGTTGACATTAAGGGAACCGTCATGGTAAAGGCGGGAGTTGTGGGAATTTGCATGGTAGGAACAGACATTGATGGAGTAAACACGGGAGGGAAGTTTGGTGGTTGGTTATTTTGGTTCTGGCTCATGCTATCAACCAGATTTTGAAGGTGTTCCAATCGACTCTCCATTCTTATAATATAATCTTCTCTATCTTCATTCGTATCTCGGGAAGTACCAATGATTCCTTGTTCGGGGTTCGGCATGGTTATCGGCGGATTGGGATCGTTATCTGTCATATCTGTAACAAACACAACATCTCACGAACTATTAGTTTAAATCGTTAGTACCTATCTACTAACTACTACTAACACACAATTCATATTCACTCGACTAATCCACTCCCAAAATTAAGGAAGTTTGACCAACTCGAGCCAAGATTTGGGAATGGTACACCTAAATGTGCAACCATCGCCAAACCTAGGCTCTGATACCAAATTGTAACACCACAATCTAGAGCCATTTTTTTTTTAAATAAATAAACATACGGAAGCGATTTAAGAAGACATACATCCTAAATTATTACACAACATAAAAACTTTACATATTAACTAAATATTTAAAACATTTTAAGGTGTTACTAAAACAGGCTCGACCCGGTATACAAAATCAGAGTGCGGTCATACTTCCAAAACCCGACTCTAAACAAGCCTAATCCACAACCTGAAAAGAGTCAACAAATGAGGGATTAGCACAAAGCTAAGTGAATAGAAATAAACATCAATTTGCATAACCACAACAAATTAGAAAAATCGAGAGAAATCAATAGGGAAAACTCGTCCAAACTTCCACAAGCAATTGGACGTTAAAAGAGGATCGGCGGTCGGGCGAGGACCTTCAACTGTTGTCGGCCAACAACAGTCAACCGATGGCTTCTTTACTAGAGGCACGGTGATCCCTCCTTACATAACGAATACGAAGGAGTCCGATCGCCCCCACCAAGAGTAACGAAGCGTAGCCGAAAACCACCATAGCTAACCTCTAGAAAACATGTGCACATACTACCATTAACAATCCCATAATTAATGGCACAACTGAAAATCAAAAAAATGTCAAAAAAATGCATTTTCCCAAAAATCAGCCAAAATAGCGCCGCTATCTAAGATAGCGCCGCTATTTTGAGATAGCATCCGCTATTTCGAGTTTCTGTTTGCAAACCAGCCAAGATAGCGCCGCTATCTTAAAGATAGCAGCTATCTCCCCAGATCAGCCAAAATCCTGCAATTTTTCATGTAACTCTACCATTTCATAATTTTTGCAAATTACACAAGAAGGAAGGTTAAATCCACTCACCTTTGCTTCCTTTTGTGTCGAGCTCAATGATCTTATATCACTGAGGCTCCTTCCCTTTTCCTGTACAAAATGAATACCGAATTAGTCACCCGAAATCACCAAATGTTTAATAAGTAATACAAGCTTAAGGCCACATCTTGCAATCCCAACTTACAACCAATTACTTGTATTTTACACATAACAACTACTAAGGTCTAAACTTCAACAAGTCAATTCATTATGCCAATTGGTCAAATTGCATCTTAGGCCCAAACGGGTCAAAACAAGAACCATGAGTCGGGCATTCACACAACATCATCCAATGAATTAGACTACATGATCAACATCAAAATTACATAACCAACATACTTCTTGCATCCAATTGCAAGTGTTACCAATTTTGACTTTATTTAAGTCAATTGCACAATTAAGCAACCAAACGGGTCAAGACATGAAACCTACATACTTGAGCTTACAATTCATTCAACTAACACATTTCTAACATGAAATTGATAATTAAAATTTACAAGCCATACAAGACTAAAAGTCAATTCCCAGGTTGACCAAAGTCAACAATCTACAATTTAACTAGTGTATGGCTAAATTCCCATCTAGCCAAACACTACCATCTTTTATGCATTTTCATAACAAGTATCTAGAAGTTCTTCATAAATAACAATCATCATTTAACCAACATAAATAGCCTAACACAACATTAAGAACATCAAAATACACAATTCATCAATTTAGGGAAAAACACCATCTTCTTCCTCAATCCACCATTGATGGAGCTCTATGAAAGCTTCACCAAATGAGCTATAACTAACAACAATTCATACAATACTTGCAAGAACTCAAATAGACACCAAATCAAGCATCAATTTCGGATTTCCATCAAGATTCAACAAGAACTTCAAGAAAACCCACTAGTTCAAGAACTCTAGTTCATCTCTACATCAAGAACATGAAACCCTAGCTAAAGAAGGAAGGAAACTTACTTAATCTTGCTTCTAATCACGAATTTACAGCAGAAATCAAAGGATTCAAGCATCAATTCTTCAATTTTGAGAGAAAACTTCAAGAATGGGTGTGTGTGTTGTGTGTGATGTCGAGACAGAGAGAGAGGCCAAAGAAAATGAGGAGTAAATTGACAGATGTCTAACACATAACACGTACCCCCTCACTCAAACACAGGTATTTTCATTTAAATACAGTATAGGATAATAGGTTCACAGATAATTTAATTAGACCTAACTAACTCCAATTTTAACAACGAAGATATTTTTAGAACCCCGGTTCAGAAATGAACCCAAATATGTAAAAATCATTTTCACATTTAAATATCTCAGTTTTACTTAATTTTTAACCCCATGGTTAAAAATACAATTAATTCAATTAAATCAAATAAAATTCTATAAATTAATAAAATAATAAACAATAAGATATTACTTACCAAAAGTAATAAAATATTAAAGGTCGGGTCTCGGGATGTTACAACGCTGATACAATGTCTCCTGGTTGAGTCTGACGTGGGTTAGGCGAACCATTGCTTAACGTTTCTTCAGCTCCCACCGACATAGATGGAGAATCCTTAGGGAAGAGTTTACTCACAATTAGAAGCTTCCCAACGAAAACGTTTTTTTTTCGCGATCAAACACTACTCGATAACCTGTCATGAAATTTTATGAAGAAAGAAAAAAAAAACCAACATTAGTTATATTATATATTTTCTAGAAAATCATAACTGTGTTAAGTGTAAAAAATGGCTACTCACGACCAATTATATTTACATCCTCACTTTTCATGATACCGAAACAAATTTATATCCACCTTCCTATATTATATAAACAACACCACAAACGATATTAAATTAAGATTAAAATATGGTAAATAAAAGGTGAATAATATAGAAATTAGTTTTCCTTACTTCAAGAGTAAAAAACAAAGAAAGAAATTATATTAGGTGAAAAATCATATACAACTATTAATATTTCTTCGTCATGCTCGTTCATGTTGTATGTGTAATAAATCATTTTTTTTCTACAACAAGTTACAGTGACATCCAAGCAAATTGTGTACAATCATATTTGTTTTATACGACCATTAATGTGTAGAAAATTTTTATATAGAGATTAATGTATGGAACTCAAATCATATTTGTACACAATATGTTTTTTATGTCCTAATATGGAAATTTGTTCCTAATTATTTCGGGATAAAACTATGAGTTCCCTAACATAAACTTTATTAAAATATACCAATAAATCCAATAGCAACATCACAAATTGGATTATCCGAGAGAAACAATGTTTAGAGATAAAACATAAACTTAAATAGTAAGGATAATACATAAGCTTACAACTTTATTAAATGAATGTCTCAATCCATTGCAAGCAAATAAAAACATGAGTTCCCTATGATAAACTTGATTGCAATATACCAATAAATCCAATAGCAACACCACAATTGGATTATCCGAGAAAAACAATCTTTAGAGATAAAATAAAACTTAAACAATAAAGATAATACATAACCTTGCAACTTCATTAGATGAAGGTCTCAGTCCATTGCAAGCAAAAATATTTGTTGGCCTTCTCGAGTCATGACATTTACGTTGTTACTCTATACATGGTAGACAACCGTTAAACACTTATTACATGAAGGTCTCAATCCATTGCAAGCAAATAAAACCATGAGTTCCCTATAATAAACTTGATTACAATATACCAATAAATCTAATAGCAACACCACAATTGGATTATCCGAAAAAATAATCTTAGAGGTAAATCATAAACTTAAACAATAAAGATAATACATAGCCTTATAACTTTATCTTTATTAGATGAAGATCTCAAACTCTCAATCCATTGCAAGCAAAAAATATTTGTTGACCTTCTCGAGTCATGACCTTTAGATTGTTGCTCTTTACATGGTAGACAACCATTAAACACTTATTAGTTATTAAATGAGTATATACATCAAACCATAAAGGCTACATTTGAAGGATGATGGTTTCAATAAACGATACTATAGTGGTTTCAAGGATCGTTGAGTTTCATTTACATTTAAAACAATAAAAGCTATATGATTACATTATTTAATAGATGGTAATAAAACCATAAACGATACAATAGTGGTTTCAAGGATGGTTGAGTTCCATTTACATTTAAAACAATAAAAGCTACATCATTACATTATTTGATAAATGATTACATCATTACATCTAAACGGTAATTAAATGCTAAAAAAACGAAGATATGCCGGTTCATATGAAATGGAGAAGGTAAATGCTAATTATGTATCCATTTTTAAATGCATGGATTAGTTTTTTAATCTTCTAGAAACGTTTTTTGTAATTATATATACATGAATTCAATTTTGGAACTCAATTTAAAAACTAAATGTATATTTATGACATGATAATAAATGCTACTTCAAGTTGAAACTCAATTTTTTTATTATATATAGATTAATACATATTCAAAAGAAGTAAGCATATATTTAATTAATATTTTCCTACTAATTAGATAATATCAAGTTTATGTTAAAACTCTTGATTTTACAACTATTGAGCTTCTCAATCTTTATTAACATGATTTATTTAATATTATAATAAATGTAACATCAACATGATTTATTATAATTAATATTTTCCTACTAATTAGAAAATCGCAAGTTGTGAAAACGACGATAAAAAAGTACTATTAATTAGATTAAAAGTGAAATAACAATTTAAATAAACAACAACAATTTATGACCATTAACATGATAAGATATCAATCTTAAATAATTGTGATAATATCATACACAATCTCATACATTATAATGATAACTATTAGATCATTATATAATATAACTTTTATACAAAATGTACATCTAACATATATTTTCTCCACAAAAAAAAAATATCATAAAGAGTTCATCTTATGACTTTTTTATCTTCAAAAAATACAAATAACAAAGATTATGTTGGATTACCAATTAATAGCGACGATAACTCCACTTGTTAGGTATTTCTTTTGGATGCACATTTAGGGTGTTAAATTTTTTGCAATATGAGAATTAGTATTTATAGATGTTAATGTGTAACATTCATAAAACTTGAAAACTCTCTTATTTTATTGAAACTTTTATTATTATAATTATGCATATTTTATTTTCAAAACTCTTGGTCTTACAATTTAATGAGTTTGTTTTTATAAATGGATTTATATAATATTATTATTAATATTTAATGCATGATATTTATTACAACTTTAAATTGGAACTCAATTTTTATATATATATATATATATATAGATTCACTTGAACACTTTCATACCTTAATATATTAACAAATAATAAAATTGTATTAAAGTATTATTTAAAAACTCTAAACAGTAATAATATGTAGTACTACAATTTTATTACATCAACATATTTATCTCCACGAAAAATAATAAATATTGCAATAAACGGTTCATCTTCTGCATGGCTTCCAGCCCTGTAATTTTATAGCAAAAGATTAGCCGTTCCATAAATCTCAAGTTTCAACCCTCCTATTATTTCCTTATTCTACTTCTGCTTCGCCAACACCTCTCACCGCCGTCCACCATCGCCGGAAAACTCCCAAAATGAGGACCTCACCGATCACCGTCTTCCTCACCATACTCTCTCTCTTAACATCTCCTTCCATAGCAGAAATCAAATCATTAAAAATCCAAGCAGACAACCGTCCGATGATCCTCTTCGAGAAATTCGGATTCACAACCCACGGCGTGGCCGCCGTCTCCATCTCCTCCGTCTCCGTCACCTCCACCGTCTCCAAAATTAACTCCTCACACCTCGGTTTCTTCCTCCTCACCGAACAATCCCTAATTCAAGTCCTGATCGAATTTCAACAAAACCCTAATTTCTGCGTCGTTGATTCAAAATTCATTTCATTACTATTCACATTCCGTGATCTCTCACCTCCGCCTACTTCATCGTTCAACAAATCGTATCCTATCGATTACCCGAACGAATACTCTCTGTTTTTCGCGAATTGTAATCCTGAATCGCTAGTCACCATGGATGTCCGTACAGAGCTTTACAATAACGATGGAGACAAAAGAGATTATTTGTCTGCTGGATTAACTCAATTACCGTTTCTATACTTTGTATTTTCCCTCTTGTATATGTGTTTTCTCGGGGTTTGGATCGTTGAATGCATGAAAAATAAGCAATCTGTTCATCGGATTCATTTATTAATGGGCGGTTTGCTCGTTATGAAATCCCTTAATTTGATCTGTGCTGCAGAAAATAAACATTTCGTCAAGGTTACAGGTGATTACATGTAAAAATATGTCAATATTATTTAGGTGTAGTCAAAATCGAGGCTAGGTATGTAAATTATAAAAGTGGGTGGGCTAAAATATTAATATATATTTTATTTTAAATTTTACACTTCAGCCCTCCAAGTTTTTTAATTTCGTCTTTAACAGGTACTCCTCACGGATGGGATGTACTATTCTACATATTCCAACTGATCAGGGTCGTGTTATTATTCACCGTAATCGTATTAATCGGCACCGGTTGGTCATTTTTGAAACCATTTTTGCAAGAAAAAGAGAAGCAAGTTTTAATGGTCGTAATCCCCCTTCAAGTTTTAGCAAACATAGCTTCCATAGTAATAGACGAAACGGGGCCGTTTATCAAAGATTGGGTGACGTGGAACCAAATCTTCTTATTGGTCGATATCATTTGTTGCTGCACGATTATATTCCCGATCATATGGTCAATTAGGTCGCTAAGAGAGTCATCAAAAACCGACGGAAAAGCTGCTAGAACTTTGGCGAAATTGACGCTTTTTAGGCAATTTTACGTTCTTGTTATCGGGTACTTGTATTTCACAAGGATTATTGTTTTTGCTTTGAAGACGATTGCGGACTATGATTTTGAATGGGTTGCTTATGCGGCTGAAGAATCGGCGAGTTTTGCGTTTTATATTGTGATGTTTTATATGGTTAGGCCGATTGCTTCGAATCAGTATTTTCTTATTGTTAGTGAGGAAGAAGAAGCGGCTGCTGAGGTTGCTCTTAAGGAGGAGTTTGGGTTTTGATTTGGTTTCATGGTTTAATGTTTTGATTTTGTTTTGATGTTGATATTAGTTTTTAGATTCTACAAACTAGGTTTTGGTCAACAAATTGACTTCAATTTGTATTCTTTTGTTACAATTATGTGATGATGGGAATATTTTCAAAAAATTTATATCGGAAGCATTTCATTGTTAGGCTACACAAACCGGACCTAAAACAACCGTTGAACCAAACCTTAAATTGGCTAGAACCGTTGAACCAAACCGAACAATATATGTTCAGTTCTCAGTTTCTAATTTTCATGCAACCTGGTTTGCAAACCGATTCTCAGGTCGGTCCAAACCGAAAAAGGTCATAACAATCTGAAAACCCTGATTCTAAATTCTCGGTTCAATTTCGAGCAGTTCGGTTCGGTTATTGGATCATGCACATGAGTACATTTCATTGTTGCTGTTGTATTTCAAAAAATGGATTTTGTATATCAAGATAATTAACATACTACATTATATTGAATTTACAACCGTAATAATCTAACTTTTTGAATATAATGAGTTGAAATTGACACATTTAACATTAGGATACAAACAACAAAGATCAAACATATAAACCTAGAAGCCGAAGTTATCAATCTTGATGGGAACGATTTCATCTGCCACCTTAAAGTGTCCCACCAAACGTGCAAAAAACACCATTTGTTGTTCAAGTGTGAATTTAATGTTTTCAGCCTGCATATCACAAATTAAACTCATTCATTTCTTTTCACCCGAAAAAAAAAAATATTTTTTAAAGGGTATTCCCGTTTATATCTGACCCTACGAAAACCGTGTTGTTCCCCTTCATACTCCACAAGAGCAACTGGTAATCCTTTTGCTTTCAAGGCTTCATACATTTTTTTTGCTTGATCAGGTGGTACAACCTGTTAAAAAATATATATTTGTTATCTCTAATGGGTCAAACGGGTTGATATCTACCTAAAGTATATTAATTTTGTAATAATTTAGTTTCTGTAATCATGTTTAACACACTAATCGTTGTATAAAAGAGCATTTGGGGTCCATATTTGACTTTTGATATATAATAATACTTTTGTAAATATTCATTACAAAAATTAATCTAGGAAAATGTTTCCATTACCTTGTCTTCTAATCCTTGAAATAGGATTATGGGGCAAGAAAATTGATCAACAAAATTAATCGGTGATCTCTCGAATAATTCTTTTTCACCCCCTGTCGTACAATTAATATCAAATCAGCCATTTAGTCATGTACACTAGATGTTTAGAGGTCAAGGGTATAATAGTAATTACCATCAAGATGATCCAAGTCATGGGACTCAAATTTGTGAGTTTCTTCTAGCAACAACTTCAGGTCAGCTACCTGTTTCGGTCAGTTACATATGTTTACAGTCAAATATGATTGCTAATATATTACAATAACAGTCTAATTTTTTTGAAAAAATTTAGGAGGTTGTATTAAAATTACACTTTGGGTGAATTTTAACTGTTTGGCAAAGTTTTAATCAATTATTACCTTTTTTCCACATAATAATAATAATAATAATAATAATAATAATAATAATAATAATCATTAGCATGTTAATAGCATCAACTACATTTTCCTATTTTGTTAATATTTAGGAATAATTATATTTAAAAATAATATTTTTTACTATGAAATAACATTATAAAATATAAACTAAATAAAAACTTACACCATATAAAGAAGCTCCAGCTTTAAAAGTTTTCTTGAATGCAAGTGCAGCAAGTGTTGTGTAACCACCAGCAGAACTACCAGTGATGCAGAGTCTGTCACCATCTGCTTTACCATTATCCACCTGTACAAAAAAATAAAAAATTAATGATGTCAGCATGACATATAAAAGGCAAATTAATGATTTAAAAATGGATCATATATGCTGTTAAATTATTACCAAAAACTGAGCACAACTGCAACAATCATTTACATCAACTATACCCCATTTATTCAAAAGCCTTTCACGAAATGCTCGACCATAACCTTCAAAATATTTAAATATTTAGATTAATATATTGTAGTAAAACACAAATATATATATATACACATATGAATTTATAACACACCAGTACTTCCACCATAATTGACATCTACAAAAGCCCAACCACGACTAGTCCAAAATTGGATATTAAGATTTAAGATTCCACGTGCTTCATTTGTGGGCCCTCCTGTTACCCAAAACATGAATTATACATACAGAAATTATATTTACATTTTATTAAATTAATTTAAGGGGATATAATTATAAACGTATAGTTATTATTTACCATGGCTTCTTAACAGCAATGGAGGTTTTTCTTGTTTACTAGCTTGATAAATGGGATTTGTTGGTGGATAATGTCAGGATCGATTAACTATGAACGAGTTAATAAACACCTTAGATCTAATTGATAATAGAAGTTGCAGCGGATCAACACTATATCAATATATTAAGAACAAAGAACTGTAAAACAATATGCGAGAATATTAAGAACACAGTTTCACAAAAAGCTTCAATGTATATTATTGAATCACAATACACACGTACGTTTACAATTCGTAAGGAACTATTTATAATAGTCCTTGAAGCTAAACTATTTACCCTAGTTATTCTAGGAATTGATTTACATTCGAATTATAAAGATATACATTGAAATACATTCTATAACTATCTCTACGAAGATCTCGGACTTGATTTGCTTCCAAATCGTATATCAGTAGTAATCTGCAATCACCAGTAGTAAATAAGCATCATCAGTAGTAAGTTTGGTGACCAGTAGTAAGTCCAAAACCATCGTCAGTAGTAACTACTATTGATCAGTAGTATCTTCAATATGCCTTGATCAGTAGTAAATAAGTTATAGACTTCACCAGTATCAACTCATCAGTAGTAAGTAATTCTGCCCCATCAGTACTAAGCATAATATTCATCAGTAGTAAACATGATCAGTACTAACTGCAGCATCAGTAATAAGTTGATCTGTGATTTTGTTCCAACAATCTCCCCCTAAACTTATTGATTTCTTTTCAATCACATAAGTTTCTTTTGTTCTTCTTCTTCTTTCTTTCTTTTCTCCAATGTTCTTTGATTCTGTTGATGTCTTTGCTCAATGATGTATTTGCTGTTTCTCTTTGTGAAATAATTCAACTTGTTCTGGAACATAACAGCATCATATGGTTTCATCATTGTATTTGTGAATATCTGATACATAGTCTTTTCAGAATGAGGATATTCTTTTTCATATAAGTATAGCTCACATACTTTGCCTGATTTTTCAAAGAAGTACATATTGGCAGTTGGAATCACATTCCAAGCATAAACATTTCCTTGATCTGTAAACTGTTCTGGATAGTTGTCTGGATAAAATGCAGCATCTATCATTCTTGTTAAGTATCCAGCACCAGATTCTTTCCATGATTTCTTTGTCATTCTTGGTTTTCCAATGATCAGAAGCTTGATTACATCACTTCTTGAACATGAACTGATCAATGGTAACCATCCAGTAAATCTTTGAACAATTTTATCTTCCCTTACAATTTCTATAACATTGTTCTGCATAACCCTCCAATTGATTATTGGGTTGTTCTGTAAGGGAGCAACAGGCACTTCAAGAACAGGAATGATTTGTGTTTTTGACTTCTTTTGAGTACTCTGTTCTTGAGTAACAGCATTTCTCTTCTTTAATTGGGGAGTTGATGTGGAACCAGTAGTTGATGTACTACCATCTTTAATTAAACTTGGACTGATTGGAATTAATTCTTTGGATTTCTTTTCTTCTTCTGCTTCTTGTTCAGCCAAAACCTTCTTCTTAGCAGTGCAGTATTTGTCTATAATGGTAATCATCTTCATTCTGCCAAGAGACTTTGCACTATGCCCTTTTGATTTCAAAAATTCAATCATGTTGGCCTTCTGTTCAAATACATCATCTGTTAAATCACTCTTAGTTCTTTTGCATTCAGATACCAAGTATTCAAGACATTGTATATGTTCTTCTTCAACTTTTCTGAGCCTCTTGAATTCTGCTTTTTGAGCTTCTATCTGAATGTCTTCTACTTGAACAGGTATTTGAACAGGAATTTTAGTTTCTTGAGTTTTCTTCTTTTTATTCTCCTCAAGAGCTTGATACATCTCCACTTTCTCCAAAAATTTCTTGTGTTTTATCCTCCATCTGGACTGTTTTTCTGATCTGACATGATTAATTTTGTTCACCATTTGGTGACCTAAGGCTCTGTTTGGATAATCATCATCATAGACTTCATTTCCTTTTCCAATACAGGCAGATGGTGGAGGTGGAGTGTATTTCATATCAGGTACACCCAAAATCAGAAGTTTTGGATAGAACAAGTGTAGTTGATCTTCTGATAAAATTTTAGGGTGTGGAGGAAGTGTACATTCATCTACCTCAAACCAATTCACATTATCATCAATGTCAGGTATGATAAGTGGTTGATTAGGAGTTGGTGGTTTGGAGATAATGACATGTCTTTCCCTTTCAATTAACTCTGGAAGTTGCATTTCTTCCTCTTCAGTAGTAACCAAAGTAGTTACTACTGGTGTGACTTCAGGAGTTACTACTGATAGGGCATCAGTAGTATTTGTTGCTTTTATTTCCTCTTCCTGACTTACTACTGCTATGATATCAGTAGTAGGAGTTACTACTGATACTTCTTTTTCAGTTTGTTCTTCCATGGGAGCAGTAGTAATTTGATCATCATCAACAACTATCTTTTCTTGGTCTTTATCAACAGTTGTTTCTTTTAGATTTAGGAGAGAGGATGTTGCTGCTGCAATTGATTCATCAATCATTGTTTGAATATTATCCTTCTCCCCCTTAGTGAGCTCAACTGGAGGAGCCTCACTATCATCCAGCTTCTTCTTTAATTTCCTTATGATTTTAGTTTGTTGATGAAGCGTATGCTCATAAAACCTCATCCTTTTGTTGATGGTATTAACATGCCTTTTCATTACTGCAATAGTTTTCCCCTGATTTGTGAGATATTTAAGACAATCTTGTACAGTGGATTCAAGAGAATCCACTTTATCCGTCAATTGTTTGGTTTTAATACTGCCCTCACTCCATCTAGCAAGATCATCGGGCTCACGGACTGGTACATTGGCTTTAAGGTTTTCCATCCTTTCCATCAAATCCATAGATCTACCCTCATCACTTCTTGGTGATTCATTGGGTTGTTTAGACACCCTTTTCTTCCTAGAAGAAGCAGAGATGCCCCCCCTTGTGGTTTCTTGGCACCAGGGTCCTTTAAGTAATTCCTCAAATGAGTCATCACTTAAAGTTGCCGAGGTCTGGGTCTTAGTGATGTTTTCACTGTCCTGTGCACCCACCTTTGGGGCATCAGTAGTGAAAGCCCTCGCCTCATGTCCTCTCTCCTCCTTGGAGGACAACTCTTTGAGCCTGGGGTGTGACTCGATTTGTCCCCTGGTGTCCTTTAAAGATGTTTTCTTTCTTTTATAGATTGTGGATATATTTTGGGTGACATTGGGCAGGTCTTCCACAGAGTGAAGAGTAGCACTCTGAGGATTTATTTCAAGTTCCTGGGACACATTCAGGACTTCTATATTTGTGGGTGATTGAGTGACTGTTTGGGGTGGTGTTTGGGTTGTATTTGGGGGTGATGGAGTGGGTTGAGGTTCAATTTGGGTTGTATCTATCATTGAACCCTCTCCAAGTTGTGGTTGATCTTTGATCATATTAGGAAACAAAGGGGTTTCCTTGCCCGAAAATTTAAATTGTTTTCTCATATTTGAGAAAACTTTCTTGTTCAACTCAGGAATGATAAAAATGTTTTTAGGAGTTGACAAGTTTTGTAATTCACAGTTTATGATATGTTGGAGAAATCTGGGATACATTAAAAATTTTGAAGAACTAAGATTTCTCAACATACCTTCAAAAATCATGTAAGAAAAATTAAAGACTTGGTCTGTGCATAAAAATCATGTAAGAAGTATCAGTAGTATTGTTGTTGTTACTGAGATCAGTAGTATCTTGAGAATCTAGGTTATTGCTAGGACCAGTAATATTTTGAGTACTATTACTTGTACCAGTAGTATTTGAATTACTACTGTCCTCATTCTCAGAGTTACTACTGGTTTCAGAATTTGAGTTATTACTGTCCTCAGTATTAACTGTGGGAGCAGTATCAACTATTATGTATCTCATCTTTTCTTGACCAGTATTAACAGATGATGTTCCTTCCTTCTGAGTGTGACAATTTGAATCACCTGCATTTAAATCCATGTTAGAATTAAAGGATTTGGTTAGATTGTCTATGTTAAATAGCCAATCTGGACCATTTCCTTGTTCATTAAGAACATTTTCATTAAAGGATACATTGATGCTTTCTTCAATTATCCTTAATCTCTTGTTGAACACTCTGTATGATTTGCTTTGAGTAGAGTATCCCACAAAGATTCCATCATCAGCTTTGCAGTCAAACTTACCAATTTGTTCTCTTGTAATCAGAATAGTACAAGGACAACCAAATGATTTTAAAAAGCTTATAGAAGGTTTTCTTTTATTAAAAAGTTCATATGGTGTTTTATAATGTGGCTTTACTATTAATACTCTGTTTTGAACATAACAGGCAGTAGTAACAGCTTCAGCCCAAAAAGTGATTGGTAACTTTGAATCTGCTAACATTGATCTTGCTGCTTCTATGATGGTTCTATTTCTTCTTTCAGCTACACCATTTTGTTGAGGAGTTCTAGGTGAGCTGTATTGCCTGTCAATACCTTTAAGATCACAAAAGTTAATTAAGTTAGCATTTTTAAATTCTGTGCCATTATCACATCTTATGGCTTTAACTTTTTGATCAGATGTATTCTCCAGTTTAACAATTAAGTTCTTTATGAGTTCACTTGTTTCATCCTTTGTCCTGAGAAAGAAAACCCATGTATATCTGGAAAAGTCATCAGTAATAACAAGACAATATTGTTTCTTTCCAATACTCATTACATTTGTAGGTCCAAATAGGTCCATATGTAAGAGTTGTAAAGGAACAGAAATAGAATTCACAGATTTGGACTTATGAGAAGTCTTGTGTTGTTTACCTTTTAGGCATGCAACACAATGATGATCACACACGAATTGTTTTTGAGGTAGTCCAATGACCAAATTTCTTTTTACTAAATTGTTCATGTTTTTGAAATTAGTGTGACACATCCTTCTATGCCATAGTTCTGATTCAGTGGTGTTTGCCTTGGATATAAAACAGTTGACCTCATTTGAAGAAATGAGCTCTCCCCCTATATCCAGGCAATACACATTGTTTCTCCTTGGAGTTCTTAAAACAACATATTTTTCATCTAAAATAAAGTCAGGAGAAAGAATGATGCACTCAATGTCTGTGAAAAGAATTTTGTTCTTTTTATCACACACTTGAGACACACTGACAAGATTGTATTTTAGTTCAGCTACAAAAAATACATCATCAAAGGTAATTTTGACATTTGTAACAGTACCTTTACCTGTAATCTTACCTCCCTTTGGGTTCTCACCAAAGGCTACATAACCTCCATCAAAAGACTTGAAATCCTTTAGAATTTGCAGATTTCCAGTCATGTGCCTTGAGCATCCACTATCAATGTGCCATGTTCTTCCTTCTTCTGGGATCTGAATGCTCTGCACAAGTAAATAAAAAGGTTAGTTAAGTTTGGGAACCCAAGCTTTATATGTCTTGGGTTCATCCTTTGATAAATCAGATTTAGAACAGTTAACCTTAAATATTTTTGGTACCCATACCTTTTCATTACTGGTGTTCTGTTTTACTACTGACCTTTTGGATTTGTCTAGATTTACTACTGATCTTGGTCTATACCCATTGTTTTTAGCTTTTGAGTACTTTACTACTGATTGACCAGTAGTATTTGGGTACTTACCATATTTAGAGTGACCAGTAGTGTTTTGAAATTTTGGTTTCATAGCAGTAGTATTTTTGAAGTTAGGGTTCTTACCAGTAGTGTTTTTGTACTGGTACCAGACAGCATTATAATTAGGGTTAACACCAGTAGTAAAATTGTTACAATTTTTACTGGTGTTGGAAAATTTAAAATATTGTTTATTTTGATTTGATTTTCCATTGTTCTTGAAGTAATTGCTGTTCTTTGGGCTTCCAACTCTTCTGTTTTGCACAAATCTTGGTGCACTTCTTCCAAATCTTGGTGTTTCAGCAATTGGGGTTTTATTTTTATTCACTAGTGAAGGGCCAGTAGTATCTTTTAACTTCTGTGTTTTTGCCTTTTCTTTGGAAGTTTTAAATTCTTTGAATTCTTTACAATTAATTGGATTGAAGTGACAATCCTTTGCTAAATGATTCATTTTGTTGCATATAACACATCTTAATTTCTTACTTTTAGCACCTTCAGGTATTCTTTGATCTAAGAGTTGATTTTTATTTCTTTCATTTCCCCTTTTTAAAATTTTTGGTATATTTTCTGCATTATATTTAGGAGAATCTTCTTCACTTTGTGCTGTTTGAAAACTTGTATTAATTGAGTTTGGAGATTCAGTTTGAAAGATTGTAAATTCAATTGAATTTGTAGTTCTATCATCATCAGAAAAATCATTTGATTCAGATGTTTCAGTACTAGATTCAGTTTGATTTTCATTTTTTAATTCATTAATTATTCTTTCTGAACTATCTTTAAGTGGAGGGATGAATTTATATGGAGGTGGTACAGCATGATATCCCACTCCATGAACTACCTTTTCTGTAGTTTGATTATTAGTTAATTCATCAAGAATTTTAGTGCTTCTTTCAAATTTCCTAATTGTCAATTTATTTTGTTCAATTTCAAGTTGTAATTCTTCTAATTTACTTGTTAATTCTTTATTTTTTAATTCATAAAACTCTTTTTCATCTACAGCTTGAAGCAATTCTTCCTTTATCCTTTGATCAATCATCTGGTACACCTTTATCTGATGTTCTTGATCAGCAATCACACCATCAAATTCATGGTTTCTTCTTACTGCTTTTGCTAAATCTTCATTTAATTTAGTGTTTTCTTTTTCTAAAATTTTAACAATTTTAACACATTCAGAAGTACAAGGTTTAGGTTTTACCTCAGATTTGTTGTCAGTAAAGGCCATAAGAGCTTGATTTTGAGCATGCTCTTCTGCTTGGAAGCTCCAGTCATAGCCTTGTCCTTGTTGTGAGACAAGAGCAGTTGATTTTGATCTTTTGTCTGGCTGAGGACATTCTTTTACAAAGTGACCAAGATTCTTACAGTTGTAACATTTGACTTTAGTTTTGTCAAATCCAGCTTTGTCACCTTTGTTGTAGTTGAGACTTGTCCTACCAGTCCTTTTTAAGAATCTTTTGGCTCTTAGGCTCAGCATAGCCATCTGCCATTTAAGATCCATCTCCTTAAGATCATCTGGATTCAATTGTTCCAAATCATCACTAATCAGTGCAGTATGCACATGACTAGTGAAGAAGGATTCTCTTGCAGCATCTTCACAATCTGCAGCCTTTCCTGTGGCAGTTTCTTGACCTTAACCTGTACTAGATACAAATGCAGCATTATTAGAAGAAATAGAAGGGTTCTTTTGATTTACCTCAGTTTCAAACACTCTGAGATCATTGTAGAGTTCATCTAACTCCTTTTCTTCTAGTGCATCTCTCTGTCTGTATATCACTGTATACATGGCCCATTCTTTACTAAGAGACCTTAGGAACTTCATGTTGACATCTTCTTGATCCATCTTAACCCCAACCTGGTTAAGTTCACCAATTAGCTTGTTGAATCTGTCAAACACTTGAGTGAGTGTCTCATTGGGCTTTCCTTTGAAGTTTTCAAAGTCTTGCTTGTGAACAGACTTCATGTTCCTCTTGGTACTCTTGGTGCCAACGAAACTCTTCTCCAGTGCTTGTCACAGTACCTTTGCATAATCATACTCAACAAAGAGATGTTGATAGTCATTAGGAATGGCCAGTAAGAGAGTGCTTAGAGTTTTGAGTTCGATGCCTTTGTCTTTCTTCTCCTTCTCACATTTAAGTTTGTCTGCTTCAGTTGCAGAGCTGCTTGCTTGACTAGGACCAGTTTTGTTGCCTTCCATGACAACTTCCCACATGGAATAATCTGTAATAAGCATGTATTGCTTAATACGATTCTTCCACATCCCAAAGTTATTGGGAGTGAGTATAGGGATTTTGTTGGCTTGAGTGCTTTCATTATTATCAGTCATGATTAATAATGTGTGTGTTTTAAAGATTAAAACTTTTTGTTGTTCTTAAAAATTCGTAGATTTAGAACCAATAAGCTCTGATACCACTTGTCAGGATCGATTAACTATGAACGAGTTAATAAACACCTTAGATCTAATTGATAATAGAAGTTGCAGCGGATCAACACTATATCAATATATTAAGAACAAAGAAATGTAAAACAATATGCGAGAATATTAAGAACACAGTTTCACAAAAAGCTTCAATGTATATTATTGAATCACAATACACACGTACGTTTACAATTCGTAAGGAACTATTAATAATAGTCCTTGAAGCTAAACTATTTACCATGGTTATTCTAGGACTTGATTTACATTCGAATTATAAAGATATACATTGAATTACATTCTATAACTATCTCTACGAAGATCTCGGACTTGATTTGCTTCCAAATCGTATATCAGTAGTAATCTGCAATCACCAGTAGTAAATAAGCATCATCAGTAGTAAGTTTGGTGACCAGTAGTAAGTCCAAAACCATCGTCAGTAGTAACTACTATTGATCAGTAGTATCTTCAATATGCCTTGATCAGTAGTAACTAAGTTATAGACTTCACCAGTATCAACTCATCAGTAGTAAGTAATTCTGCCCCATCAGTACTAAGCATAATATTCATCAGTAGTAAACATGATCAGTACTAACTGCAGCATCAGTAATAAGTTGATCTGTGATTTTGTTCCAACAGATAATAATAAGCATATGTGATACGATCCTAATTCCCCAATGGGATTTTGATAAGTATTATTATTTATTTAAGTATTATTTATTAGGATATTATTATATTTAGGATTTATCTTATTTTGAATTGGTTGCCTTTTAGGATTAGGTTTGTTGGTTTAGGGTTTATTTAAAGAGTTGGCCGCCCCCCTCTTTGAGGATCGAGAAAGAGAGTTTTCATATTGTTTTTACTGTTTTATTAGGGAGAAACCTGGTTCTCCAATTCCAGGATTATCAATAAAGCATTCTATTAGTGTCTTTAATTACCGGTTCGTATCAAATTGGTATCAGAGCTGTTCGGTTCTGGATCAATCGTTACAAAAAAAAAAAAATAAAAAAATAAATAAAAAGTACTGTTTACGAGGTACTGTTCATCGCGATCACTGTTCATCCGGCGACTGTTCATCGCGAATTACTGTTCACAATTACCTGCAATCTGTTACCAGTCCATAATGTCGAAGAAAGTGGCAGAAGTTGATGCGGATTTGAGCCAGTACAAGGCTGAATCAGAACAGAGGTTTGATAGGATCGAAAAATCAATTGGGGAATTAAGGGACGAAATCCGACAGAGGGATGAGGCGGCACAAAAGCGTCATGAGGAGTTGGAAAAACGACATGCTGAAATCATGAGTATCCTTATGAATCAGGTGCAGTCCTCACAATCAGCACCTCAACCAGTAACGGTACGAAACCTGTTTTGCAACCAAAATTAACGGTGCCAACACCACAGTCCGCCAATCCAGCCGCCACCTCCAATCAAACCCTACGGGCGCCACCAGTAGCATCACAGCCCAACACCACGGGTCCATACCTTTTTGATGATGAAGGATTCCCAATTTTCTCAACGGAAGGGGCGGGAAACACGTCGAACGGCAAAAGCAAACAGTCCTACGAGACCCAACAGCCCCGACCCAACCTATACTACGCCACGCGCGGGGTACCACAATGGGTTAATGGATCGGGCAACGGACCAGAATTTTCAGGAAATCGGGGATGGCCGCCCGGCGCGGATCACCGATTACGCAAACTGAAGATGCCCGTGTTTGACGGAGAAGACGTGTACGGGTGGGTATATCGTGCAGAAAGATTTTTTGATGTACAGGGCTTCGCAAACACTGTCGATCGACTACGGGCAGCCGTTATTTGTCTCGAAGGGCCGGCACTTGCCTGGTATAGATGGACCGATGGAAGAGACCCGTTTAGGGGGTGGGATCACTTGAAAGTCCAATTACTGGATCGGTTTCAACCGTCTCAAGACGGCGATCTGCACGAACAGTTCTTGAATATTAGTCAAACCGGCACAGCTCGAGAATATGTTAGTCAATTCGAATCTATGGCAGCTCAATTGGATGGTATTTCTGAACGGGTGTTAGAAGGAACCTTTATTAAAGGTTTGAAATCAGAGCTGCGGAGCTCGGTCAGAGTATTGCAACCGGTGGGGTTAAATCAAGTCATTAAACTAGCACTTATGATTGATGAAACAAATAAAGGAATCATATCAGAGCCAACAAACAAAGCTAGTGGAGCTGAAACTGGTTCTTCAAACCGACAAGGACAGTTCAAACAATTGACTGGAACAGAATGGGCCGACAAAAGAGCTAAGGGAATATGTTTTCGATGTGATGAGAAATTTACACCGGGTCACAAGTGTGCTAATCGCACTTTGCAAGTTTTGTTGGTTGACGAGGAGGATGCGATGGAGTCCCAAGCCGAACCATGGGATCCAAGACTCAAAATTGATTGAGATTCACAAGCCACACCTTGAGGACAAGGTGTGTTTTTTGGGGCGGAGTAATGATACGATCCTAATTCCCCAATGGGATTTTGATAAGTATTATTATTTATTTAAGTATTATTTATTAGGATATTATTATATTTAGGATTTATCTTATTTTGAATTGGTTGCCTTTTAGGATTAGGTTTGTTGGTTTAGGGTTTATTTAAAGAGCTGGCCGCCCCCCTCTTTGAGGATCGAGAAAGAGAGTTTTCATATTGTTTTTACTGTTTTATTAGGGAGAAACCTGGTTCTCCGATTCCAGGATTATCAATAAAGAATTATATTAGTGTCTTTAATTACCGGTTCGTATCAATATGCATTTTCACCAGGAATTTCTGTTGGGAATTTGATAAATTCTGGAGAACTAAAATAAGGTGTGTATTTTGAGCTAGTTGGAGAAGAAGACCAAACAATTTTAAAGTCAACTACATTTGATGCCAGCTCATCTAAAGTCACCTGCCATGCAGATCAGTTCATGATTAAAGTTTTAATAATGATTATATAAATATTTTAATAAATAAAGTAAAAAGTTTATAAATTTGATAAAGAAGTAGGAATAACACCTTAGCTATTGATTTAGGATGAACTTCAGATGCCCCTTCAACATACAAGCAGTGTACACCAGAAGTCTACATAAGAGAAAATAATCAGAAAGAAAAATAAAAATAAATAAATAAATTAGAGATAGAGCAATTTGGACCCATTTACTAACGAACGGGTTGCTTTTGGTAGTTAATTTATCACAAACATTTTCAAATTAGTGGAATCAAACAAATTTAGACAAAATGTGGGAATGGGTCAAACAGGTTGAAAATTTAATAATTGCTTAAAAAAAAATTAAAATAGACAAAAAGTCTAGCTGGTCCACTCAAAAGTCAAAACAATCTGGCCCGTATCAACTTATACAAAAAATGACCCGTTTTAAGCCGTTACCTGACCCACCTATCTAGAAAGACACAAAACAATTATCAAGAACAGGGTACATTGAGATTACAATGTTTGTTAAATCTGTAAAAGGAATCTGAAGAATGGATAATGTGCTTTTATCTTTATCCAAGACTCCAAGATATGATCTTCCTGTTTGCCTACAAACAATCCAACATTTAAATTATAAAAAAATGTAAAAATGAGGTGATTCTAGAGAAATAAATAACCTGTATGTACAAGCAATTAGGTTTTTATGCTCCTTAATAATCTCATAGGAGTTCATGCCAAACACCCACAATGGTCTTGCAAATTCAGCCTCTAATGTATATATTGGCACCACAGTGTTATCAGATTCAACCTAAAAAAGAAAAACAAAAAATCAGAAAATGTTTATGCAAATTATGAAGATTGCATAATGTTCAAAGTTCAAACACGAGATTTATATAAATAATGAAATAATGATACCTCACAAGAGATTAATTTTTTTAATAACTATCTTTCAGAAATTACCCATCTGTGAAGATTCCAAAATCCACTTTTCCTATCAGTGATGAAGAATAACTCCCCTGCAGTGAAATAAATATAAAAAACATAAATATAATACGCAAAATGAGATTAAAAAAAGGTGTAATTTTGAAGAAAATAACTATATATTTACCTTCATCAGACCACTTTGGTTCAGTTGGAGATTCTATCACCCCCTGCCACACATACACATTTGTACACGTCTCTGCACAAAACAATTTTTTTTAGCAGAATTGTAAATAAATAATAATTAAATATACTCACAGCAAATATAGACATATCATTTGTCAAGATAATTGTTAAATAATTTATTTTATCATGAAATAATACAGAAAAAAGAAACAATATATTTATTTACCCGGTATCTGAAATATAGCTGACCCAAAGTTCTGATTTTTCCCATGGCATGTTAGGGTGGGCCCATTCAATCCATGCTAACCGTTTTCCCTCATAACCAAGTCTAGGAAATGCATAAAAATCATTTCCACCAACTAATACCTTTGGTTCTACATGTCATAATATAAATGATTATCTATATTTTATCATCATAAAAAATAAAAGCAAAATTAATGACCAAAAACAACAAAATTTGAGAACACTAACTACCTTGTATAGTGTTATAACTGAGTTCTATTGATACAATGGTTGTGATTGCATTCATACTACTTTCGCATCGATCTAACAATAATTTATAATCCACATGCCAAAAATAATTATTAACAAGTAAAAATGTTGGAATAAGATAACTGCAAAACTGTGATTACTACCTTCCATAACAGTGATAAACCGATTAAGAAATGTGACAAAAACTCCATCAGCATAGCTCACCAAAGGTCCACCATAATCAGGAGTAAGAGGAACAGGTGCTGAATCTAGAATCACAAACAAAACCTAAAATCCCAGAAATTGGTATAAATTCGATACTATTTGATATTTAAAATACTTTAAATTTCCAGAAAACGGATGATTTGATTAATTGTGATAGTTATAAGGTTAGACCTTTTGAATCTATTGACTGCTTGTAAAGTCTTTGATCTGAATAATTCGAGAAAACTAAAGTATCGCCTGAAATTGAGAAAGCACCACCGCCATATTCCTGAGCAACTGTACGGACTGAAAACTCTTTGGGGGTTACATCAATTGCTTCTTCATTTTCATCATTTCCCCCTTTAACTATAACCAATCGTCTATAAAATACCGATATTATAGCAAGATACCAAAATTAGGGCTCGTAAATAGGTCAATTGATATTTTACTGATAAAGCTGTATAAGTACCCGGATTCTGTAGGCCGTGATTCGAGCCAGAAGAGACGGCCATGGGAGTCCACGGCGGTGCCTCCGAGAACCTTGGAGGCATCGGAAACGACGTCGGAGGTGATCAGAGAGGACCAGGAACCGTAGGGTGCGGTGATTTTTTGCTCCGGTGGAGGTGCTGAAGAAGCTGCTGTCATTGCTGTTGACCCGAGTTTAAGAAAATTCAGTTGGTTGTGTATAAATTAAGAACATACGAGTACCATGCAAGTAGCAAGTGTGTCTGTAAAAGTCAAATTAAAAATAAACTGATAAGATGTTTACAAGTCAAATTACACAACTAATATTAAATCTTTATATATATTAAAGGAAAGTTTTTTTGAATTTGCTTGCCAAGTCATTGCTGAGTCAAGTATGCCACGTTTAATCCAGCTATGCAATGTCGGTTTTTTCATGCCATGTAATCTGCCAAATGTGCAAGACAACCGCTTAGGCTGCAATCTGTTTCCAAGTCGTGTGCCAATGAATCCGGAATAAATTCAAAATCCCACAAATTTTAGGCCTCTACTTTGATTCAGTTTAGGCGTAATTTTATAAGCATTTACACAATTACAGATTCAAACAATAACCCTAATTTGCTTCAGCTCTCTCATCCTTTTCAGCCTCTACTTCTCTCGTCGGCGATTCAAAGAATTGATGTTGGCAGCCACTTCAGATGGGCGGCATCTTCATCACCTCCAAAGCGGGCAAAATCAATTGGTCGTCTTCTATGTAAGTACTAAATTAATTGTAAAGATCATATGCGACTATTTGGTGTATATCTTAACGATTTCTGCCTTTTCTTTTTTTTTTCTTTTCGATTGCGTGAATGAACTGGAACTGAAATTATGTCGGATAATTTTAGTTCAATTAAATTTCATAACGAGATTTGTTTAGAGGTGAAGACAGTAATGTGGTTTACCCTGTTTTGCTTATTGAAAATTATGATTTTTTTGTAATTTTTTCTAAATTTTTTGATTTTTACATCATGTTTTACACTAAGATGAGGAAATGTAATTTTTTTTAATTTATTCGTTTAATTAATTGTTGTATTTGTGAACCTGGAATTGGTTACTTGCAGAGCTACATAAGCTTTAAATTGTATGGGATTCATGGTTATCATCGAACCGTTATTATTGGTATGCCAAGTAGGTAGATCTATAAGTGGATTATATAATTTTGATTATATAAGTAGATAACGTATTAAGTTTTGACTATTGTCTGTAGCTTACCAGTGATTGCAATTCGACGACAGTAAAGGTTTTCAGTTATCATCCAGGTAGAAACAATTTCTGATTCACATTCTCTGTGTTTGATTTTCGGTTTTGGAAGGATATCGGTGGCTTACCAGAAAATTTCCGGGTTTAAAAGCTACAGTTCGTGGGGAAAGGATCAAGTTTTCCGATTTGTACGCCCAAATTCTACAAGCAATCACAATAGGTACTATTTATTTTTTCTTAATATTTTTACCATCTATACTGAATACGAAGTTGCATAAATCGGTTTAAATGGGTCAATTAAACAAGGAAACAGGTGCTCAGATCACTCAACTGGGAACAATGACAACACAATAATAAAACTTGCAAAAATGAACAAAATAATAGGAGAATTTGAACTGAGAAACAGTGATCTGTAAGAAGATATCGCACATTTTATATGTTAGGCTATTGACTTGAGTTAACACGATTCTATTTTGTTTTAACATCATTTTAGTAATTTAAATGTAGGTATTACTTGCTTTCCCATGTCATATTTTATGATATAATAAATATATGTTGTTACATGATCTTTTTGTCTGTTGATAATATATTTCTTTGTTCAATGTCATTTTTTAAAGTAAATGACCATAAGTGAAATTTAGATTATACATCAGGGACCATCCTTGTAATTTACTCCTAATAATATTAATCTCTGTTCCTGTAGGCTTTCCCTAGAGAAAATTTGGTACATTAATCAGATGCTCAAGGTTCTTTGTGAGGTTTGTACTTTGTAGTAGGTTCTCTAAGAGTAAATAATAGTTAGTAATTTTTTTAATTTGGTTATTGAAATGTAATTATAAAGTGCTGTGATGTGGTAATGGTTAATTAGGGTGGAAATTATGTTAAGGATGAAGTATGGCATGGTTTAATTGTTGTGATTACAGATGCATCTAATATCTATGGATATTTCCACAAAGAATGTAGCATTTTTTTATCAAATTATATTTTTTAAATTTATTAATATTTATAGCGCTTTAGGTAAATCTGCACTGCGTATGACTGCATTTGCAAAAGCTCGAGTAGATGCTGCGAAAATGCATATGCACAAATAATACAAAGTATTAGTTCAAGTGTTCCTGGTGGAAAATCAATTGCTTTAGTTGGAAGTAGTCGTTATCATAAAAGCACTGTGGTTTCCCTCATTGAAAATGATCCTACCCCAGGTAAGTAAAAATGACTCTTCATTAATTCATTTCATGTGCAACTTTTTTTCCATGATTTATGTTCATTTCTATACATTTGAGTAGTCATTTGTATAAATACTTGGAATATATTTAGTAAATAGTTTTATTTTATTATGAGTTTTTCTAACATATGTCCCTAGACATATGTTAAGGTACATTAACCAACTATTTGGATTAAACATGTCCATTTATAAATAAAATATATTATGAAATTTGGTTTTTTGAAGGTATACCATTATATAATCAATAATTGCCTAAATGAAATAATTATAAACAAAAACACGCAATATATTTGTTTCTTTACGTATTTGAATTTTTTTTCTGAAATTTTTAATGGCGCCCGTGATTTATCACGGGTTATAGGCTAGTCATGTATTATATTATTGATATACGAATTGCGTTCAAGTAGGTGCATGATTTTTATAAAATCATTGATCAATATGATCTAATGGTCAAGATTAATCACATACTTTATATATGGAGCGTATTTTGGTCACTTGGCACTAAAAAAAATTTATTTTATTTTATTTTTTATTTTTTATTTTAAATTTTTTTATTTTTTAAATTTTTAATTGAGGGCTATTCTGGTCATTTTGAAAAAAACTTTTTTTTATTTTAAAATTTTAGTTTTTAAAAAAAAAAATTTTAAAAATTATTTATTTATTATTATTTTTTAAAAATTTATTAATTTTTCATTAATAACACATAATGTTATTGCATAGTAAATCACATGTGATTGCATAGTGAATCACATGTGATTGCATTCTGAATCAAATGTGATTTAACTAAAACATGATTTTATATTAAAATCACATGTGATTTTACACTAAAATCACATGTGATTAAGTTATACACGTAATTATAAAATAAATATTATTTTTTAATAAAAAAAATTAATAAAAAAATTTTTAAATAAAAATAAAAAAAATTTAAAATAAAAAATAAAAAATAAAAAATAAAAAATAAAAGAAAATCGAAATTTTTTTTAAGTGCCAAATGACCAAAATATCCCTTCATAATAAAAAATAAAAAAAATAAAAAATTTAAAATAAAAAATAATAAAAAAATAAAAAAAATATTTTTATTTTTTAAAAAAATGACCAAAAGACCCCTCAATATATAAAATATGTGATTAATCTTGACCATTAGATCCTATCGATCAATGGTTGAGATTCGTTCCTTGGGACTTCCTAAAAATGATGGACCTCCTTGAATGTTTCTCTATTGATATACTTACTCCGATTCAAAATAAGTGCTACACTTTCCTTATATGGGTGATTCAAAATAAGTGATACACTTTCCTTATTTGGTAAATTTTTGTATATAAAATTACCATTTTATCCTTACTTAACTTTATTATACATCATTAAGATTATCTAATTTACTTTCTCTTTCTTCAATAAAGTCAAATGTGGGACCCTTCTTCACTAATTATCTCATTTAATCTATCATAATCTCTATTACAATATTTTGCATCAAAAAATATGAAAGTAAAAAATGTAACACTTATTTTGAATCGGAGGAAGTATTATAATATTACAATTTACAACATGATTTAGAAAATTCAGTTGGTTGAGTATAAATTAAGAACATACCATACAAGTGTATAACTTACCAGAATGTAAAGTATTTGAAATTAAAAATAAACTGATAAGATGTTTACAAGTCAAATTACACAACTAATATTAAATCATGTATTATATTACTGATATATTATAATATTACAATTTACAACATGATTTAGAAAATTCAGTTGGTTGTGTATAAATTAAGAACATACCATGCAAGTGTATAACTTACCAGAATGTAAAATACTCTAAATTAAAAATAAACTGATAAGACATTTAAAAGTCAAATTATACAACTAATGTAAAATCATGTAGTATATTATTTATTTATAATATTACAACATGATTTAACATTAGTTGTGTAATTTAAATTTTAAAAGTTTGATTTAAATTTTATGTTATTTACACTTTTAAAGACAACTAATATTGACAAATATATTTAAATCATACAGTATCAATGTAACACATTAATTTTTCAAAATAATTTAAACTTTTAAATCATTAAGTTTAATGATCAAAAATCCACAATAACTAAGTTATGGTTTGAATAAAACATTTGAATGATTACAAGTGTCAAAAATCGGTGTTACAATAATATCAAAACTAAGTCTTAAGGAATCAAATGGTACACCGAGCTTAATCATCCAATGCTAACACTACGGGCCACCTAATCTTTAGCTCCCGAACCTGAGTACATAGACATAAAAGAAAACGTAGTACGTGAGACAAAATTGTCTCGTGAGAAACATGGGTTTTAGACCCGGTCATAAATAATGCAATTAAATAATAATTAAATGAATATCAAATTGCACATAAGTCCAACATAATCTCGAGCTTGCCCTAAGTTCATACATACGCAACGGGTCATCCCGAAGCAACTCCCCCGATGTGGGTTATCATCAAAAGATCGCATGGTAACTGGGGTTCTCCCAAACTTACCGAGATCATCACCCCCCCATCTCGCGGGTTATCGTAATCCCCCTTTTTATCAGGTTATCATAGTCCCCCGAATATCGGGTTATCGTTCACTTAGATATACTACCTTTGCGCAGGGAGGTACCGCCCCAAGTAGTAATCTTAACTCCCCCACGAATGGGTTATCGTTTCCGGATAGTTTGACTAACACATAATTGGTCATCAAATATGAGTCTTAGCTCCAATTCAATCATCATTTCAACAAGTCAATGTCAAAAATCATTTCATGGCATTTAATCATTTCAATCAATTTCTTTATCAATAATGTTTGTTCAATAAAGACTCTTTCAATCATTTTAAATCATAAAAATCGTTTCCTATGTACTCAGAAAAGATCACATGTACTCACCTTAGCAATGCTATCCAACACTTGTGTTAATCAACACAAATTCTCACTTCTTAATCAAAGAAGTACTTCAAATCTCAAGGTCTTCTTGACCTAACACCATCATCATCACAATAACTAGTTATTATACATAACTAATCACTAATATAACTAATTTAACACTTCCAACCACCAAGTTCATACTACTTGGTGGAAATCTCAAACCCTAGTTCAAGATTCTTACCCATAAACCCAAATCTAGCTTGTACACATTGATTACAAGCTCACCATGAGTGTTTTACACTCATGATAGACCATCTTCCCCAAAGATGGTATGGTTGGTTCCCAAAACCACCATTAATTCCCATGAAAAGCTTGAAACTAAGATAGGTAAGCAAGATAACCAAGAATCCTTACCTTTGATGATAAAATCTCCAAGATTGATGAAGATTCAAGCCCAAGAACACCAAGAACGAGCTTTCTATCTCTTAAAACGGCTGGTAGGTGAGTAAGGTTGTTGGTGCCTAAAACCCTAGGCTAAACCCGTTTTATACAGAACCAAACAGTTCGCGATCGCGAACTCAAGTTCGCGTCGCTAACTCTGCGCCTCGTGAACACTTCGCGATCGGTAATGGGTCGTGAACTCCGATCGCCAAAAACCCCAAATCCCTGTTTGATGTTCCCGATCGGGAACACCAGTTCGCGTCGCGAACTCCACCAGCCAGCAGGGCTGCACTTTTCGGTCTTCGTCTCGACCCGGTTTCGCCACAACTTTCTCATACGGTGTCCAAATGACACGAAACCAATTCCTACGGTTCTGAAATGAATTATCCCTATTTATCGTATTTTTGTAGAATTTATTTATTTATAAAATCTCGGTCGTTACAATCAAACCCATGTTAAACTCGTGGTAAATCCATTTTGGTTTTTTGGCGTGGCTTTAACATAAGAGATGGTTTGGTGTTAAAGGGGATTAGAAATTTAGAACCATGTTAAACCCCAAAGTGGGTCCCACACATGCATTGATCCGTTTTAACATGTTTTCATAGCTTTAGCGAAGGTTCTTTAACATGCTTAAAATACAAGTGATGGTGTGGTTGTAACGACCCGAAATTTGTAACGGAAAAATTATATAATTATGATAAATACGGATAAATCATTTAAAATACGTGGGAATTGGTTTCGTGTCATCTGGACATCGTTTGCTATGTGAAATCCATCGCTAAAGTCGAAACCGGGTCGAAAAAGGCAACAAAATGTGCAGCCATAGCTGCTAGGCAAAGTTCGCAGCGCGAACTTGAGTTCGCGTTCACGAATACTCAAACAGAAAATTGTTTTCGCGGGTGCGAAGTTTTTTGGCAGGCGCGAATAAAGTTTGTGTGGAGTTCGCGACGCGAAGTTGAACGCGAGAAACGCGTGTAGGGGAAATTCGCGGCGCGAAGTCTTGGATCGTGGCGCGAATTATGGCAGTCCACAATAAAAATCGGGATTTGGTCATTTCTCACCCATTTCAAGCCCCAGAACTCTCTCTCTAAGTTCTTATATATATTTTGAGTGCAAATGGTTTTTTGGAGCCGATTTTGGGGTCCAAATCAAGTGATTTTGCTTCCATTGTTGAAGATTAAGGTAAATCTTCACTTCTTTGTAGTTGTAGCTTTAGATCTATGGGTTTGGAAGCTTGGGTATGAAACCCTAGTTCTTGGGTTTTTGATTTGTAACACCTCAAATTTTTAATACAAAATATTTCCGTAAAATCCTTTCCTTTTTCAAACATTTAAAGTATTTTCCCAAAATATGGATTTACAAAAACTTTGGTATATAATAAAAGTCACTAGTGGTGTTACAAAATATATCATAACCAAAGCCAAACGTAAATCCGTCTTACTATCTTTACTAAACCTGTGCGCCTTCACTAGGATACGCACCTAATCCTTAGCTCCCGAACCTGAGTACATAACATCACAAACAACATAGTACGTAAGACAAAATTGTCTCGTGAGATACATGGGTTTTAGACCCGACATTAATTTATAAATAATCACACATATTAAATATATATAGATATATATTTATATACTTTAGTTACCTCCGCGGTAACCCTAACACATTCATATACATCGATCACCTCCTCGATAATCCTATCACATTCATTC
This sequence comes from Calendula officinalis, assembly GCA_963853835.1. Classification (NCBI taxonomy): domain Eukaryota; kingdom Viridiplantae; phylum Streptophyta; class Magnoliopsida; order Asterales; family Asteraceae; genus Calendula; species Calendula officinalis. The sequence continues at coordinate 76,021,585 of OY970826.1, forward strand.
ATAGCCTATTCGACCCGTCAAGTTGTTCGGAATGCCTCCAATCCAACGAGACCCCATTTTTGTCCTACTAACCAGAATGCCTCCGATTCAGTAGAACCCCTTTGTCACTTTGTCCAAGCAAGGTGACCCATCTTATCTTACTAATCAGAATGCCTCCAATTCAGTAAGATCCAACATCTTGTTGGGTGATCAGAATGCCTCCAATCCATCAGTTTAAAGATACCGTGATAATCCAGAATGCCTCCGAATCTATCACGTATCTGTCCTATTTCAGTCTACCCGTCATAACTATTATATGTAACTATATGTCACATCTTATCAACAATGCCGTAAGGCCATCATGCAAACTATCCATATACTAATCTCAATTAGTATTCACACAATTAATCCAACTATTTAATAATAACAATAAACAACTAGTTTAAACATTAGTAATCACAAATTATGAAAATACTTCTTTACCGCTATGTACTCAGTTTTAAAGTTCACATGTACTCACCTTAGCGATAGCTAAATCCAAATCGTGTTTGTCAACACGAATCCTTGCTTCCCACCTTTGAAGTATCTCCAACTTTTAGGTTCTTGCAACCTATCAACATAATCATCACATTTCTAGTTATCATCCATAACTAGACTTAATCTAACATCAACACAATCAATCCCAACCACCAAGTTCATCAAACTTGGTGGAAATCTCAAAACCCTAGATCTTAAATTCGGGTTTCTAAACATAAATTAACCATGGATTCATGGTATACATGATAACTATGAGTGTTCTACACTCTCAAGACCCAAACCTCAAGGCACCATCCATGGTGGGTCTTCTTCTCCACCATCCCCCCCAAATCAAGCTCACAAACTACTAGGAGATAATCAAGAATCATAAATCCTTACCTTTGATGTTTAGATCCTTCAATATGGTGAATATTTGAGCAAGAAATCACCAAAAACTCCTCTTTCTCCTCCAAAAACGACTCCAATCTTAAGTGGGTTTTGAAAATGAGAAAACCCTAGCTAAAACCCTCTTTTTATACTTCCTGCACGAATTAGCATTGCTAATCCTGAAATTCACGTTGCTAAAACTCGAGGGTGCCCGAACTCGCAATAGCTAAAATCAGGATTAGAGATCTCTAAATTTTGCTGCTTGAAAATGCACTTTTGGCCATCAATACTCGCGATGCTAATCCTCGGATTAGAGATCTCTAAAACTTGCCGGAACAAAAATGCAATTTTCCAACTTGGTGTTTTACCCAACTTGACCCGTTTCGACTTTAACAAGGGAATACACATATCAAACGCCATCCGATTTACACGAAACCAATTCCCACATATTTTAAATGATTTATCCTCATTATCATATTTTCATATAATTTATTTGATAAAAATTTCGGGTCGTTACATGATTAATGGTTGAATAAAGGTTGTATATACTTAATAGATGGTATTTTAACTAAGGAAACAAGTGTATGCTTAAGATTTGTAAGAATCTTAAGATTGGTAAAACCTAGGGTTTTGAATGTCACCAAAATTTGGGGGAAAAGGGTGTTGGTGACTAATTAGTGTTATGAGACTAATATTGGAGACTAATGATGTCGACCTTGGGTTGTGGTTGGGTTTGGGTTTCGTTGGTGAAACCTTGGAACTAAGATTTTGGGATTTCCACCAAGTTGGATGAACTTGGTGGTTAAAGATATGCGTTATCTAGTTATTAAGGATAACTAGAAATGTGATTATTATATTGATAGGTTGCAAGAACCTAAAGGTTGGAGATATTCCAAAGGCGGGAAGCAAGGATTCGTGTTGATGAACACGATATGGATTTAGCTATCGCTAAGGTGAGTACATGAGACTTTTAAAACTGGGTACATAGCAAATGGTTTTTGAAAATACATATGATGTTTTATGAGTCTTTATTATTAAATGATTTTAATAAAGATATGATTGAAAAGATGAGAAAGGGGTAAATAATATATTATCTAAGTATGTCTAAAATGATTGATGATTTTGAAAGAGATCATGATAATGAAAAGTAATTAATAACTAAATATTGATATAATGTAAAAAGAGTATGCTTTAATAATATGTGATTAATAATGATGAAACTAGTTGATTTGATTATGTGAATGCTAATTAAGATTAGTATGTGGATAGATTGTATGATGAACTTACGGCATTGTTGATAGATGTGACATATAGTCACATGTAATAGTTATGACCGGTAGACTGAAATAGGACAGGTACGTGATAGATTCGGAGGCATTCTGGATTATCACGGTATCTTTAAACTGATGGATTGGAGGCATTCCGATCACCCAACAAGATGTTGGATCTTACTGAATTGGAGGCATTCTGATTAGTAAGATAAGATGGGTCACCTTGCTTGCACAAGGTGACAAAGGGGGTTCTACTGAATCGGAGGTATTCTGGTTAGTAGGACAAAAATGTTGGATCTTACTGAATTAGAGGCATTCTGATTAGTAAGATAAGATGGATCACCTTGCTTGGACAAGGTGACAAAGGGGGTTCTACTGAATCGGAGGCATTCTGGTTAGTAGGACAAAAATGTTGGATCTTACTGAATTGGAGGCATCTGATTAGTAAGATAAGATGGGTCACCTTGCTTGGACAAGGTGACAAAGGGGGTTCTACTGAATCGGAGGCATTCTGGTTAGTAGGACAGAAATGGGGTCTCGTTGGATTGGAGGCATTCCGAACAACTTGACGGGTTGAATAGGCTATGAATGAATGTGATGGGATTACCGAGGAGGTGATCGATGTATATGAATGTGTTAGGGTTACCGCGGAGGTAACTAAAGTATATATATATATATATATATATATATATATATATATATATATATATATATATATATATATATATATATATATATATATATATATATATATATATAGGGGAGCGTTCATTCGAGAACCTAAGTTATTGCGAGAACTGCGAGAACCGTTTATGACCATTGGTTTTTAAGATGTGTGGATGAGATTAAAAAGGGAGTTTTTTACAATTGGGCGCCTAGATGAATGTATTTTCTTAATGAGACATATGGAGACGTACATGGGCGATCGGTCAGGAAATTGGAGTTGTGGACTGGAAGCTGGGGTGCGACGTCAAAAAACATTGATGAAGAGTTTAAGGGAAAATATGTTTTAAAGATGTTGCTGTCAGAACATAACATGTTACGTAACACGGTGGTGCAGAATGCTGAAGATGCAATGAAAAGAGTTGGAAACTGAACATTTCAATTTTTGCCTTATTATCATATGGTTATTTTTTAGTCAAGCTGATAAGACCCGATTTCATTTTTTTTAATTTGTTTATGTTTTTTTTTCATTGACACTAGATTGAAGGGTTTTATAATTTTTTAAATTAGTTTTAGCTGACGTATGGATGTTGTATTCGTTTAAATATAGTGATAATCAACTGGTGAACAAAAAAGTATATAACTAATGCACGAAAATAAGGGTTGATAGAAAGTGATAATAAACAATAATATTACTCATTATTAATATTGGTGCACATTAAACAATTTGAACATGGCCAACAAAAAGTTTGAAACTTTAATACATTTTTTGTTAACCTATACAAACAGTAACATTTGTTCGTTGGTGAACGTAATTCAAAATGTGTCCAAGTAAAAAGGTGTATGATATAGGAATGTGTTCAACATCTTTGAAGAAAGAAACAAAGTGTTTGAACATTAAGAATGACATTGGATTGAAGGGTTTTAGAATTTATTTGAGTTTAAGATGAAGTATTGTTGTCGTACTCATTTAAATATAGTATTGAAATATGAACATTTGGGGATTTGAATTTGTTAACCCGGTGTAGATGTGATTAAATTGTTTGTTATTAAGTAATAATAAATAGTGAATAAATAATGCATGGTCGTAAAACAATTTGCAACTTACCAACAAAAAGATTGAAACATTAAAACAATGAGTTTGAACATTAAGAATTCATCAGAAAACAAAACTAATCAAATGTAAAAATATAGTGTTAAACAAAGATCATTTTGACATCATTTCTTTTGGCGCTTTGATGATGATGCTACTTGGGTATTTGGCCCTGGGCATGTTCGCGAGTTGTGACCGACTCCTGAACAAACATGACAATGGTTGGGATTTTTTCTTGCCTTTTCTTTGGCTTTCTCACTAGCACCTCTCAATCTCTTATGCGTACCACATCCTTTATTTCTAATACCTTTAGGAGCACTCATATTGGCATATGTAGGCACATCAAGTCTTGTTACTTGCGTAAAATCAGATTCTTAGTTAGAATTTTGATCTCCTTCATCAGGTTCAATTTGTTTAAACTCACTTGTGATTTCATTTATCTTATTAAGATATTCATCTAGTGTTTCTGGAGATGAACGAAATCGAACAATACATGCTTCAACTGCTTTCATTGCTTTGACGGCTTTTGGGTTTGAACAATCTTTCTCCATTGCATATCGATATCCACCTTGTTGTAAATCATGAGGCATTAAATTAGACTTCCATCGCCTCAAAATGTATTTCTCGGGTATCTGTTTTTTGTGTAAGCTGTTGAAAACGCAAAAAACATGACGACATAAGTAGCCTAGCCTCCCAAAAAGATTACAGCTACATACTATATTGGCTTCATTTGCATTGTATTTTACCTGCGATACAATTATAATCATTAATAAAATTTAGTGAACAGAAAAATGTAACTGCGTAATATGGATGTGTGTGAGATAGAACCTTGAATTCACCAACAAACTTATCTTTAGCTGCATAATGATTAATGATAAAAACTCCGGTCCTTCATCAGACATTGTTGGCTTAACTGAACATGAGTACAGACCTTTAACTATTTCTTTTTGTATCTTCCAAAAAATTGTCCTCGTGTATATAGATGCAGCATGCAGCTCAATAGGAAGACGAGTCTCCATTTTCGGTTTGGTTGTGGTGTCTGTATGGTCATAACCGCGTTGATGGTACATTTGTTTATCCATTGCAGCCTCAAAACTTAACATAAACTGGACCAAGGAATCCCCACTACATGACACGGTATGAAACATTGAATTCGAGCTTTCTGATCTAGAAGTTGTTTTCATCAAATCACTCAATGGTATGTGTTTAAAATAAGAAGGAATCCACTTATCCCGAATCTGGTACATGTCGTCCAACCACTTGTTTTCATGCAATGAAAATTCAGATATTAGGTCATTCCATCGCCTCTCAAATGTTTTTGTGCCTATGTTAACATTCCACACAAGCTTGTGCAAACGTCGCCTGATCTCTGTATTTACTTCGTTAACACCGATAACCTATATAAAATATTAAAAGTGGTAAAATGTTCATTGGGGAATGAACTATAATAATTATAGGTGTATAGAAAGTCGATCTAAATAATGGCACAAATGTAAAAATGTTCAGAGGTGAAATAGATTACCTTTGTAGGTAGTTTGTTCATTATATGCCACATACAAAATCTATGGTGACATTCGGTAAAAACAGTGGGAACAACTTGTTTCATCGATGGATCTTGGTCTGTGAGAACAAGCTTCGGTTGCTTGACATGCGCTTTCAGGAAAGCATTTAACAACCAAACATAAGATGCAACGGTCTCATTTTTTAGAAGCCCAGCACCAAATATAACAGACCTGTAGTGATTGTCGACACGGGTGAATGGGACAAAAACCATTCTATACCTGGTATTAAACATATAAAAAACATGATTAACATTTTGTATAAAATGTTCATTAAATAGTAAACACGAGGTGATTACTTGTTGGTGCGGAACGTTGCATCAAAAGACAAAACATGGCCAAACTCGATGTAGTTAAACTTGGATATTTCATCAGCCCAAAAAAGACCGGCAATTTCGTTATTATCGCACATGTATTCAAAAGAAAAATTAGGGGCATGCAATTTTCTGTTTGTAAGCATGTCAACTACCATTTTGGCATCTTTATCACCTATGACTTTGTTCATGTCTCGCCTACAATTTCTATAGTCATTCTCAGTGACACATAGGTTATCATACCCACCTTTTAACGATGCTTGTAACCTATGGGCAACTGAAGGACCAATATTCATAATCGATGCTCGATGTACCAAAACTTTATCCTCAAATGTTAATTTTCTCCTATGGTGTGAGAATAGGTCGTTGACATGGCTGTCTAGAGGATGGTTATGTGACTCGGTAAATTCATACAATATATATGAAGATGTGCCACTTACCAACTTAAACTTTACCCCAGCCGTACAACCTGTGACACTAATATTAGACCTACGACGTTTAACGACATCAACGTCCCCCTGTAGAGTGTAGACTCGTTTTTCCTTCCTTGGTGCACCTGCTTTATTACACAGAAAGTACCTAACCGCGATCTCATTACGGTTGTTCATTTTGGTTGTTGATTTACGGGTACCAAACCCAGCATTGGAAGCATATTCGATATACATGTTTTCTGCTTCACAAAGAGATTTATATACGGTACCTAACCCTGGCTTTGCGTCTTCCGGAACATCTGGAATCCAATACTTTGTACCGTGTGGTGATACAACATTATTGGTACTTTGTGCCTCACTTTCATAATCTGCGTTATCATCTAAATATGATGAAAATGTTCAAAATTAGTATATAAATTACTGATTACCAGCAAAAATAGATAATTCAAATTAATGATTGGCTAAAATGTTCAAAATTAGTATATAAATTACTGATTACCAGCAAAAATAGATAATTCAAATTAATGATTGGCTAAAAATATTCTTCAACAGAAACTTTCTGTTCAATATTGAATGAAAGCGTATGAACAAACATCCGAACATTCTGAATAGAAAACTAAGTATGAACAAACATAACACTCATTAAATCATAACTGGAACTTCAAAAATACACTAAATAGCATAATATATGAATGAAAAAAAATGAAGAAAAAAACTCACCGAGATCACCAAAATCATTTTGCGCAGAATGTGTTTGATTCGACGGAGAGCTGCTATAATTATAATCATTTGAATGTTCACTTGATACTGACATGTTCTTGAATTCGCAACTCTTTGTAAGGAAAAAATTACAAAATCGGAAAGTCGCTAAATGATAATGATAATGAAATAACGTATTTTATCTTACCTCAATAATACTAAAACGCTATGAAGAAAACAAAATCCCTGGGTAAAAGAGATGACTGTTGTGAATTCATGAATCCAGTGTTGAAAGAGACGATCGTGTATGGTTGGAGGAGACGATCGTGATAGGTTGAAGGAGACGATCGTGTAGGGTTGAATGAGACTTCAGATCGTGTAAACTGAAATTACCATAAACATAGGAATGTTGGTTATCTAATAATCGGTTTATTAAAATAATGAATGTAAATTAATTAATAAACATATGAATGGACAAAACTACCCCTATCAGTTTGAATTTGAATTAAGTTAATCCTATGGCCAGAATTGGTTCTCGCAGTTCTCGCAATTATTTTGGTTCTCGCTAGAACGGCCACCTATATATATATATATATATATATATATATATATATATATATATATATATATATATATTTAATATGTGTGATTATTTATATATTAATGTCGGGTCTAAAACTCATGTATCTCACGAGACTATTTTGTCTCACGTACTACTTTGTTTTTTTTGCTATGTACTCAGGTTCGAGATTGAAGGTTTAGAAGGTCGCGATAGAAGTGGCCTAGAGATGTTTAGCTCGGGAGCCTATAGGTAGATCCCGTTATTCTATAGTTATGATATTTTCTTTGTAACACCGTATTTTATAACTCTGATAAACTTTTGAAAATGTTTTTGTTAAACCGTATTTTTGAATATTGGACTTGTGGTATTTTTATTTGAAAATATGTTTTAAATGGTGTTTTAAAAATTGAGGTGTTACAGTGATGTTAAAGCATGTTAAAAGCCTTTAGGGTACGTTTGGTACAGAGAATGGAATTGCAGGGAAATGGTTGCAGAGAATGGAATTGCAGAGAAAGGGAATGAGTCTGGAGAAAGAGAATTGACTCCTATGTTTGGTAGCACAGAGACTTCAACAGAGAATTGCAGCAGAGAATCATTTCTCTTGTTTTGTATAACAAAAAAAATCAGTAGAGAATTATACAAACTTTATAATTAGCAAACATATTTTTTTCCCACAACAATCATTATTATAACATAAAAAATTTATGGATAAATTAATAACGAAAGTGCATTAATAAAATCAATAATAACATCCAAAAATATAAACTATTGTCACTTTCAAAAACATCAATTCCTTCAAAATGTAACAAAAAAAAAACAGTTCTAGGTATTTAAAACCACAATGTAACCAAGAACAGTATCTGAACCATAAACAATGGTCAAATGTAACTAAAACTCATTTATGAACTAATACCAATCAAATGTACTAAACTCAATTTATGAAATCAAATTTATGTACTAAAACGAATATATGAAATAAATTTACAGTAACCAATCATATGTAATTATGAATTAAAACCAAATAAACTATACAAACAATTCAATCAACCGAAAGCACGTTCTGTTCGATTTATGCCCAAGAATTTGGATTTACGCCCAAGAATTTTGTGTTCTATTCAATTTGGATTTACGCCCAAGAACAGAGAGCGACATGTTGTACGAAGAACTAGGTCTTAATTCTGAGCCCAGGGAGAGGTAGAAATCGACACAAATAAATACTAACAGATCGAAAGAGATAGCCCATATCGTGAAGAGAAGTTGTGGAGAAGAGAATGGCTATGGTGGAGACTGGTTCGATCGTGCGGCTGGAGGATTCTGTTTTAGAAATCGAGAAAACACAAGTCTCCGTGTTTTTTTTTAATTCTCATTATATGATTCTCCCATTTTCCCCTTATTTAATAGAGAATGGAAATTAGAGAAAAGGAAAAGATTTTTTTCTCCATCTTCTTTTCTCAATGTAACCAAACAAGAGATTTTACCTTTATTTCCCTTTCCCTGTCTTCAAATCTCTGTACCAAACACACCCGTTCATGACAAATGCGACTCTTAGATAATTAACATCTACAACTCATTGTTCAAACTAAAACTTCTAACTTCTATAATGAGCTAATTTTGCAGTAGTTTGCCAATTTGCCTCTTTGTGGTACACCCTCTACCGAGGTGTTTAAGTTTATCCATCAAATAGCTCTGTAATTTGTAGTGGTACTAGAGTTCTAGGTGTTCTATGGTGTTGTGTATTAAGCATTTTATCTTCGTGTTTGAGTCTTTTTTGCTGTGTGTTTGTTTATGGCTTAGGTGTCAGTTGTATTCCGAGTGGTGGCTAGGAGTTCGCCAGTGTTAGTTGGTGTGGGTGTTCGTCTTGGTGAGTTCTTGTTTTTGTACTTTCTAGTATTTAGCTAGTTTTATTTAATGTAAGATTGTATTGATTGTTACAAAATTTTCTTACTTAATCATCCTATCTATGAAATAATTAACATGTGAAATTCATTAATTTTTTTACTAATTTTAGTATTTAATTTGGATATTTATATTGATTAAATGAATAGAAAGATAAATAAAAATATTTTGTAGAGAATATCTTTTTTTTTTAAATATATTCTATTCCTAATCAACAGAGCATGTGAAGTCTTAAATGGGCCGTCTAACTCTATATACTGGGCCAGGGCCAGATGATGACTCAAAATCGTTAGTCGATACTCGATACTATCAAACTTTGGTTTGTTTGTATGCAAACCGAGCCCGGTTTGAACAAATTTGTGGGAAATGCTTCTGGATTAAGTCATCTTTAGAGCCATTAATTCATAGGGCTGAAAAATGGGTACCTTTACAAAAACATAAAGACACCAATTTTTGTGTTGGCTGCAGCTGATTAAGGAGCCTGAGTACAAAAAATGCTAAGGGCATTTTGGGTAACATTGAGGATGTTGTTAAGTTAAGTTCAAGTATAGGAAAGATTGGACTTGTTCGATAAATATGATGTTGGCACTCCCTTTGTAGTTTGTTCCATAATAAGGAACTGGGTCTGCGCTTTGCGGCGTGTTGCAAAGATACACATCATATTTATAAATTAACATGTTATTTTTTTATGAGCGTAAGTTAGACAACTGTTATCCTAGTTGATCTTCGTAAGATGTGCAAACATATTGAATTAGTAGCAAATTTACTTAATCTAGATACTAAAATTATATAAAATAATTTTAAATAATAAAATAAACTAGAAATAAAACACCATAAAAAAACTACTTCAGAAAAAATAACAAATATATCAAACACTAAAAAAGGAAAAAACAAATAATAAATCAAAGATTATTCATAAACTGTTTGGCTCCCCTAGTAATTGTTATTATAGTAATTATAAGTCCAATTTGGAATATAACTCGGTAAAAGCTCAGCAGCAAAATAAGATCCAATGTCAATGTTATCCTTGGATCTAATGTCAATGTTAATTCTTACGATGTGCAATTGGCCACCAAGGGTTGCCTTGAAGAGTTTGCCTTCAATATGTCTTGAGTTCAAGACTTGTTGGGAGCATTCCTTAGGAGAAAAAAAGTGGTGGGGTTTATTCCCCCAAAAAATGAGATATGTTCGAGGAATGCATGATGTGCTAAAATATGTTCGAACAACTAACTTACTAACTTGCCGTTCAAAAAAAAATTTAAAAAATAAATTCTTACGATGTGCTAAAATAGACCGAAAAGTTTAATGACCCAAGCTTGTCACCAAACTGGATGTTTTTTTTAGAGTATAAGACGTTAGATGAATGTTATAGTCATGTTATGAGATTTTTTATCTTTTAACATGGCTATAACATGGGGTTAAAAAGTAACCCCCTATTGTTATAGTCAAAATGATGTTAAAAGGGTCCCATTAAAATGGTTAAATTAAAAAAAAAAGTGGTTTTTGGCCCATTCTCCTTAACTTTAGCGATCCACCAAAGCTACGACAAAAACGTTTTGGCGAGAAAATGGCAAAAGAGGTGGTATGGGAAAAACCCCTTTGGCGGGGTTATCGATGCTTTAACGGAAGTATAACCCTCGCCATACCGTGTGCTCTTATTAGTAAGAGATTTTGTGATTTACAACTGTTTTTAGTTTCCATTTTTCTTTAAGATTAAAATGGGTATTTGTTTAAAACGTCTGAATTATTTGGTTGCAGGGCAATCAAATCTTTTGAAATAAGCCCTATAAAAAGTGACTTATTTAAGCTAATAAGTTTTCTAAATAAGCTCCCAAACACTCCTAAGAGTATAATAGTCATATTATAAGTTGTGTTACTTAGTCATATTATTAGAGATCTAAGATTCTGAACTTGATCTTGATTTTAATAAAACAACCTATAGACACAACTGAATCGCCCTTCAATACCCTGGAATAATTGCTGGCCCTAGAAAAACTTACGATCATGGCACATTCGGGTTATGTCATGATCTTACCATCATGGCTCTTCGAACATGTACAAAGGGAGAATACGATATTTGGTGGAAGATTCTTCCAATTTTCTGTATATTACTTTGATAGAGGGTACAATGCTTTATACAAGAAAGGCTAACAACCTACCTTAAATATTTCTATGATACAGCTAATATATTACTATGATACAACCCTTTTAATATAGGAGTCAAAGATACCATAAAATGGTTCCGTGAATTGCTCTCGTTAACACTCCCCCTCAAGGTGGAGACTGTATGTCCATCATTCTCAACTTGTCAAGAGAGCCTTGGAAAACTCTTCCGCATACGGCTTTTGTTAACATATCAGCTAGTTGCTCTGCGGAGGGAACATGTGGAAGTTCAATTGTTTTCTTTTCAAGATGATCCTTAATGAAGTGCCTATCAATTTCGACATGCTTTGTTCTATCATGTTGAACGGGGTTGTTAGCGATTTTTACAGCGGATTCATTGTCACAATATAACTTCATGGGTTTAGTTAGAGCTATCCCGAGATCTCGTAATATTCTTCTTATCCAGAGGAGTTCACATATTCCATGAACCATTCCTCGAAACTCGGCTTCTGCACTCGATCTTGAGACAACTTTCTGTTTCTTACTACGCCACGTAACTAAATTTCCTCCAACAAATGTGAAGTAACCAGAGGTGGACTTCCCATCCATACGATCACCGGCCCAATCCGCATCCGTGTACCCACTAACTTCATGTTCTTGATTTCTTCCAAAAAATAAACCCTTTCCAGGAGATGATTTAAGATACCTCAGAATTCGATAAACTGCATTCATATGATCTTCATTAGGAGCATGCATGAACCGGCTAACCACGCTCACGGCATATGCTATATCTGGTCTGGTGTGTGCCAAATATATGAGCTTTCCCACTAGTTTTTGATACCTTTCTCTGTTTGCCGGTACTTTATCTTGAAGAATTGACAGCTTGTGGTTAGTTTCAATTGGGGTGTCTACCGGTTTACAATCTAACATACCTGTTTCTGACAATAGATCCAACACATATTTCCGTTGACACATGGTTATTCCGGCTTTAGATCGAGCTACTTCAATACCTAGAAAATATTTTAGTTGTCCTAAATCTTTTAGTTCGAACTCAGTTGCTAGGATTGTTTGCAATTTTGTTATTTCATCCGGATCATTTCCCGTAACCACCATGTCATCAACATACACTATGAGAGCAGTTACCTTACCTTTGTTATTTTTTACAAACAATGTGTGGTCTGCGTCACTTTGTTTATACCCGACTCTCTTCATGAAGCTTGAGAACCGTCCAAACCACGCACAAGGTGATTGTTTCAGGCCATACAACGCCTTTTTTAATTTGCACACCATTCCATTACTCTTCACTCCCGGTGGCGGGTCCATATACACTTCTTCTTTCAAGTATGCGTTTAGGAAGGCGTTCTTCACATCAAACTGTTTTAGGGTCCAGTCCTTGTTGGCTGCAATGGAGATTAAAATTCGAATTGTATTCATTTTTGCTACTGGTGCAAATGTATCCTCATAATCTATTCCATACTTTTGTGTAAAACCCTTAGCCACTAGTCCTGCTTTGTACCGATCTATATTCCCGTCTGAATCAATTTTAACGGTATATATCCACCTGCAACCTACCGTCTTTTTTCCTTGAGGGAGGTGTACCAAATCCGAAGTTTCATTTTTTTGTAACGCCTCCATCTCTTCATTCATTGCCTTTTTCCATTTTTCATCCTTCATAGCTTCTTGTACATCACTTGGTAGAGAAACAGTGGACAATTTTTCTACCCGGAGTGCATGAGAATTTGCAAGGCGATGATATGAAACATAGTTGCTAATGGGATACCTTGATTTTACTTTCAAATCAGCTTGAAAGTAAAATAAATTATACAAAAATCATTTAAGGATTTGGTTTCTAGGTGTAACAACCCGAAATTTGTAAATAAATAAATTATACAAAAATACGATAAATGAGGATAAATCATTTAAGGAACGTAGGAATTGGTTTCGTGTCATTTAGACACCGTACGAGAAAGTTATGGGCGAAACTAGGTCGAAGCAAAGACCGAAAAATGCAGCCCTGGCTGCACTGGAAGTTCACGGCGTGAACTACACGGTCGTGAACATGGTCCAGCTATCTAGACATTCTGGCGTGAAGTAGTTCCCGACCTGGTAACGATCGCGAACTATGCGTGCGTGAAGAAGTTCACGACGCGAACTCTGGTAACGATCGTGAACTTTGGATGACACCAGCATTTAATACGGGAAAACCTCATTTATTACACACAAAACCCTAGTTTTCTCCTCTCAACTTATGTGTGTGATTTTTGAGTGTAAAGTGACGATTGGAGCTTAATCTTCACTAGTTCTTGGAGATTCTTGCTCACATTTGAAGATCAAAGGTAAATCTTCATCCCTCTTGTGTTATAAGTCTTAGATCCAAGTAGGGAAGCTTGAATCATAAACCCTAGTTATGGATTTGTACATAAATGGTTAAATGGAAGTAACATAACTTAGATCTATGGTATTTTAACAAGGGAAATGTAATCATAAAATGAATCTATGAAAAGATGGTGATTTATGGAATTAGGGTTTGGTAACTTTGGGGAAAATGGTGCTAGTAGTTGACTAGTCATGGATTATATAGTTAGTATTGATGATTGATGCAAACCATTGTATTGGTTTGATAATAGGTTATTGGTTGAAGGATTTGAGGCATTCAAATCTCGAGAAGTGATATTGGTGTTCAAGGAACACAACATTTGGATAAGCTTGCCTAAGGTGAGTACATGTGAACTTTCAAAACTGAGTACATAGTTAGTAAATGTTTTATGATTGAATGTTTTTATCGAGTCTTTAAGTAATTTAGTTATTTATGTGATTTATGATGAATTGCTTATATGATGATGAAATGATTAATTGAATGAGAAATGATGGAGCTATAGGCTCATAATGATAAGAGAAAAGTGATGATGATGATGTTGTTGTCCCTAGGGCCGTAGTAGATTGGAGGCATTCTGGTTATTACGGTACCTTTAGGTTAGTGGTAGATTGGAGGCATTCCGATTACCCAATACCTATGAATCCCGGTAGATTGGAGGCATTCCGGTTACCGTGGATATGATGGTCTTGATAGATTGGAGGCATTCCGATTATCTTGACATTGGCCAAATGATGAAAGTAATGAAGTGACCCAAACGAACCTAGTAATATTATTTTAAGTTTAAATGATATTATTTGACTAGTTGTTTATCGGGTCTAAAACCCATTTATCTCACGAGGCAAATTTTGTCTCACGTACTATGTTTGTGTTTTGCTATGTACTCAGGTTCGGAATCGAAGATCTAGGAGGCCCGTTTAGAAGAGGCCTTGTTGAGATTAGCTCGGTGTTGATGATTAGAGTCCTTATCCTATGGTTAAGATATAATTTGTAACACCGTATTTGTAAACTCTGATAATCTCGAACAAGAACCCTTTTCATTTTTGTAAAACCGGTATTTGACACCGATACAATATTATGTATTTTGGATTAAATGTTATTTAAATATTGTTTTGAAAATTGAGGTGTTACAACTTGGTATCAGAGCTATAGTTTAAGTGAACTAGGTTGAGTTGACCATCCTAGACTTAAACTGAGCTAGTAGGACCGTAGGTTCCATAGGATACTTATGAATTGGCTATTGAAACCTTAAGTGTAGGTTCGATAGGGTTGACCTTAAAGGAATAGGTCATGTTTGGTTTTGGAACGGTCAATGTAACTGTTACTTTGATAAATTGACTTCTAAATGATTGATGTCTTATTATAGCAAAATGGTGAGAACTAGAAGTGCAAGAGGCCCACTCGATCAAGGGCAAGATTCGAATAACATTGCCGAACCGGTATTTGGCCCCCCACCTCGTGATGAAGTGGAGAATTCGGGTGTTGAAAGGAACACTCACACCCCGGTCACCGTAGAACACCTCCAAACTATGTTCAACCAAATGAGGGACATAGTGAACGAGGATGTGAACCGAATCCTCAATGAGCATAAGGCACGTGAGAGGCGGGAGGAATCTCCACCCCGCACAAAGAGCAAGTCAAGTAGCGTTGCTCTAACCGAGAGGTCTTCGAAGGAAGAAGAGGAGAGTGACCCCGAGCCGAGGGAGAGGAAGGGGTGCACGTACAAGAATTTTGTGGCTTTTAAGCCCGATAACTACTATGGTAGCTCCGAACCAAAAGTCACGATCCGTTGGATCCGTGAAACCGAACAAGTCCTTGAAGCTAGTAAATGCAAGGAAGGTGATATGGTGATTTATGCTTCTCGGTTGTTGAAGTATGAAGCCCTCGTGTGGTGGGATACCATGTACGAAACTTTGGGAAAGAGGGCGGTGTACAAGATGACTTGGGATGAGTTTGTGAAACGGTTGAAGGCAAAGTTTTGCCCCGAGAGAAACTTAGAGAAACTCCAAGAAGAGTTTGTCCACTTGAAGAAGGAAGGAATGAGTGTAGATGAGTACACCAAAAAGTTCACTGGATTGATCCCGTTTGTGATTAAGTTGTATCCGGATGAGAGGTCCCGGATTGTTAGGTATGCTAATGGACTCCCATGGGAGTATGAGTTGGAAGTAAAAAGGGCCGCCACACTCGATGAGGCTATCGGTGCGGCGAGGAACGTTGAGGAGGTTGGCCAACGAAAGATCAATGAGAGGCCAAAGTTTGAAAAGAGGAAGTTTGAAGGGAGCTCGGGATCGGTGAAGAAGGGAAAGTTCATCCCGACCTTCTCTAAGCAATCAAGTGTGGGTGCTTGTAAGAAGTGTGGCAAAGACCACAAGGGGGAATGTTTGGCGGATTCAAAGTCGTTTTTTAAATGTGGAAGGCCGGGGCATATGGCGAGGGATTGCCGGGCCAAACCGTTGGACGAAATCGAGTGCTACTCGTGCCATGAAAAAGGGCACTATAGCAATTCTTGCCCGAAGAAAGGAAGCGAGACCATGGTGTCGACCGCTCAAAAGAAAGCGGAGCCGACAAAGGTCAAGGGACGGTCCTTCCAACTTACCCGAGATGAAGCCAAGGAAGTCCACGATGTCGTTTCAGGTACCCTACTCGTTAATTCTATTCCCGCCCGGGTCTTATTTGAGTCGGGTGCTACTTATTCGTTTGTGTCGCATGATTTTGTTGTGGTGTTGAAAGTGCCGTTAGAACTCCTTGATGAGATTTATGATATAGAAATTGCGAATGGTAAAACCTCAATACTTCAACATATGTGTCGAAATTGTGAGTTGGAAATAGACGGGAAAAAGTTTAAGGTGAATTTATTACCCATGGAAATTGCGGGTTTTGATATAGTTATAGGTATGGATTGGTTGGGTGAACATCAAGCAAAGATTTTATGTGGGAAGAAGATAGTCTCGATTAGGACTCCCGACAACGAAAAAGTTTATGTGTATGGTGAGAGATGGCACCATTTGCCATGTCTTATGACCGCAGTTAAAGCTAGGAAATGTTTAGCCAAAGGGTGTTCGTCCTTTTTAGCGTATGTGTTAGATGGAAGGAAGGAGAAGAAGATGGTGGAAAATGTGAAGGTGATTCGGGACTTTCCCGAAGTATTTCCCAATGATTTACCGGGATTGCCACCGGAGAGACAAGTAGAATTCCGTATTGATTTGGTTCCGGGAGCGACGCCGATAGCTCGTGCTCCATACCGTTTGGCTCCCATCGAAATGCGGGAATTGATGTCCCAATTACAAGAGCTACTCGATAAAGGATTTATTCGTCCCAGCTCGTCTCCATGGGGTGCGCCCGTATTGTTCGTTAAGAAGAAAGACGGTTCAATGAGAATGTGCATCGACTACCGAGAGTTGAACAAGATGACCATTAAGAACCGATACCCGTTGCCTAGAATCGACGACTTGTTTGATCAACTTCAAGGTGCCGACTATTTCTCGAAGATCGATCTGAGATCGGGTTACCATCAAGTTCGAGTGAAAGAAGGGGATACCGAGAAGACGGCATTTCGTACACGTTATGGGCATTACGAGTTTTTGGTGATGCCATTCGGGTTGACTAATGCACCGGCCATTTTTATGGACCTTATGAATCGGGTTTGCAAACCATTTCTCGACAAGTTTCTTATTGTATTTATTGACGATATTCTTATTTATTCAAAAACCGAAGAAGAACACGAGAGTCACCTAATACAAACGTTAGAAGTGCTACAACGAGAGAAATTGTATGCTAAGTTTTTTAAGTGTGAATTTTGGATTCGAGAAGTCCAATTCCTTGGTCATGTCGTATCCCGAGAAGGAATCAAAGTCGGCCCGTCGAAGATTGAGGCGATTATGAAGTGGGAACCGCCACGAACTCCAACCGAAGTGAGAAGTTTTCTCGGCCTTGCCGGATATTACCGTCGATTTATTCAAGACTTTTCTCGAGTGGCGACACCACTCACGTTGTTGACCCGAAAGAGTAGTGAGTTTGTGTGGGGAGAAAAGCAAGAAAAGGCATTTACCATATTAAAAGAAAATTTGTGTAACGCCCCGGTTCTCACGTTACCCGAAGGGATGAAAGACTTTATCGTGTATAGTGATGCTTCACATAAAGGTTTGGGTTGTGTTTTGATGCAACGGGGGAAAGTGATTGCCTATGCCTCGAGACAACTAAAGAACGCGGAAGAAAGGTACACGACTCACGATTTAGAATTGGCGGCGATAGTGTTTGCTTTGAAGTTATGGAGACACTACTTATATGGTACAAGGTGTACGTTGTACACGGATCACAAAAGTCTTCAATATGTTTTTACTCAAAAAGACTTGAATATGAGGCAAAGAAGATGGATCGAATTGATACAAGATTACGATTGTGAGATTGTTTACCATGCGGGGAAGGCCAACGTGGTAGCCGACGCCTTGAGCCGAAAGGTGTATGAAAAGCCGAATAGAGGGAAGCTAACACGTATTGAAGTAGTCTCGAGTATAGTAGAACGAATCAAGAATGCCCAACGGGAAGTGATGGAAAAAGATGAGTTAAGGCAAGAACGTTTGGGAAAGAAGCAACATTTTGTGGAAAACAAGCAAGGGTTGAAAAACCGTTGGTGGTCGAATTTGGGTTCCCAAGTTCGGGGGTACCCGAAAGGAGTTACTAACCGATGTTCATAAGTCTAAGTATTCGATCCACCCGGGAAGTACGAAAACGTATCAAGATATGAAGAAGATGTATTGGTGGACCGGGATGAAGGCAAGAGTGGCAAAGTATATTTCTAAGTGTGTCACGTGTGCACAAGTAAAAGCCGAGCATCAAGTACCTTACGGGGTAGCTCAATCGTTGCAAATCTCGGCCGGAAAATGGGATGACATAACAATGGATTTTATTGTTGGATTGCCAAAGACGAGCAAGAACCACGACGCCATTTGGGTCATAGTTGACCGGTTGACCAAAAGTGCATTATTCTTGGCAATTCGGGAAACCATGCCACTTGAGAAGTTGGCAAAGTTGTATGTGGATGAAGTAGTAAGACTTCATGGAGTCCCGTTGTCGATTGTGTCCGATAGAGATGCGAGGTTTACCTCGAGATTTTGGAGATCGTTGCAAGAGGAGTTGGGAACGAAATTGCGGTTGAGTACGGCATACCACCCGCAAACCGATGGTCAAAGTGAAAGAACCATTCAAACGGTTGAAGATATGCTAAGGTCGTATGTGCTAGATTTTGGAGGTAAATGGGATGAGCATCTACCGTTAGTCGAGTTCTCCTACAATAATAGTTACCAGTCGACTGTTAAAATACCACCTTATGAGGCGTTGTATGGGAGGAAATGTAGGACTCCATCGTGTTGGCTCAAAGTGGGTGAGACGAAACTCACAGGTCCCGAAATTGTGAAGATGACCAATGAAAAGATTGGAATAATCCAAACTAATATGAAAATCGCCCAAGATCGACAAAGAAGCTACTCGGGTTTGAAAAAGAGACCGTATGATTTGAATGTTGGAGACATGGTAATATTGAAAGTATCGCCTTGGAAAGGCGTAATGCGGTTTGGTAAGAAAGACAAATTGAGCCCAAGGTATGTTGGCCCGTTTAAGATTTTGAAACGGGTCGGTTTGCAAGCTTTCAAGTTAGAACTCCCACCCGAACTTCAAGGTGTTCACGATACGTTTCATTTAAGTTATTTGAAGAAGTTCGTGGGTGAGGTTGAAAACATAATTCTGTTACAAGAGTTGCGGGTTGATGCCTCGAACCGATTGATTGAAGAACCCGAAGCCATACTAGAGTCAAAAACCAAGAAACTTCGGAATAAAGAAATTGAATTGGTGTTGGTCAAGTGGAAGCATTTACTTGGACCGAACTTGACTTGGGAAGTCAAGGACGAGATTCGGAAAAGATACCCGAACTTCGTGAACTATGATGAGATTCCGAGGACGGAATCTCCTTAAGGGGTAGACATTTGTAACGACCCAAAATTTGTAAATAAATAAATTGTACAAAAATACGATAAATGAGGATAAATCATTTAAGGAACGTAGGAATTGGTTTCGTGTCATTTGGACACCGTACGAGAAAGTTATGGGCGAAACCGGGTCGAACCAAAGACCGAAAAGTGCAGCCGTGGCTGCACTGGAAGTTCACGGTCGTGAACATGGTCCAGCTATTCAGACATTCTGGCGTGAAGTAGTTCCCGACCTGGTAACGATCGCGAACTATGCGTGCGTGAAGAAGTTCACGACGCGAACTCTGGTAACGATCGTGAACTTTGGACGACACCAGCATTTAATACGGGAAAACCTCATTTATTACACACAAAACCCTAGTTTTCTCCTCTCAACTTATGTGTGCGATTTTTGAGTGTAAAGTGACGATTGGAGCTTAATCTTCACTAGTTCTTGGAGATTCTTGCTCACATTTGAAGATCAAAGGTAAATATTCATCCCTCTTGTGTTATAAGTCTTAGATCCAAGTAGGGAAGCTTGAATCATAAACCCTAGTTATGGATTTGTACATAAATGGTTAAATGGAAGTAACATAACTTAGATCTATGGTATTTTAACAAGGGAAATGTAATCATAAAATGAATCTATGAAAATATGGTGATTTATGGAATTAGGGTTTGGTAACTTTGGGGAAAATGGTGCTAGTAGTTGACTAGTCATGGATTATATAGTTAGTATTGATGATTGATGCAAACCATTGTATTGGTTTGATAATAGGTTATTGGTTGAAGGATTTGAGGCATTCAAATCTCGAGAAGTGATATTGGTGTTCAAGGAACACAACATTTGGATAAGCTTGGCTAAGGTGAGTACATGTGATTTATGATTGAATGTTTTTATCGAGTCTTTAAGTAATTTAGTTATTTATGTGATTTATGATGAATTGCTTATATGATGATGAAATGATTAATTGAATGAGAAATGATGGAGCTATAGGCTCATAATGATAAGAGAAAAGTGATGATGATTATGTTGTTGTCCCTAGGGCCGTAGTAGATTGGAGGCATTCTGGTTATTACGGTACCTTTAGGTTAGTGGTAGATTGGAGGCATTCCGATTACCCAATACCTATGAATCCCGGTAGATTGGAGGCATTCCGGTTACCGTGGATATGATGGTCTTGATAGATTGGAGGCATTCCGATTATCTTGACATTGGCCAAATGATGAAAGTAATGAAGTGACCCAAACGAACCTAGTAATATTATTTTAAGTTTAAATGATATTATTTGACTAGTTGTTTATCGGGTCTAAAACCCATGTATCTCACGAGGCAAATTTTGTCTCACGTACTATGTTTGTGTTTTGCTATGTACTCAGGTTCGGGATCGAAGATCTAGGAGGCCCATTTAGAAGAGGCCTTATTGAGATTAGCTCTGTGTTGATGATTAGAGTCCTTATCCTATGGTTAAGATATAATTTGTAACACCGTATTTGTAAACTCTGATAATCTCGAACAAGAATCCTTTTCGTTTTTGTAAAACCGGTACTTGACACCGATACAATATTATGTATTTTGGATTAAATGTTATTTAAATATTGTTTTGAAAATTGAGGTGTTACACTAGGGGGTTAGTTTCTTGGTCAAATTCATCGTTATTTCCCACACCTAATCCTGTGGTGGCAGCTTCGGAGGTGGCAGTTGTACTATCTTGTGCAGCGTATGGTGGTGATTCAATAGTTGTTTCATGCTCACTTGATTCTTCGTTGATTTCATCAAATCCGTTATCTTGTGGTTCAAAATGATCTCGATCTTCTACAGGCTCTACGGGTTCCACCACACTTTGGTCAGGCGTGTCCAATACGGTACTTTGGTCATGTGTGCTCACTTCTTGTTTCTTCTCCCCCTGAAGGGGAAACTCATGACCAAAATATGGTTCGGTTTCATGAAATGATACATCACGAGTTACATGAACTTTGTCTTCAACTGGATCATAACACCTATACCCTTTCTTATGGTCTGCATACCCCAAGAACATACATTTAATTGCCCTTGGTTCAAGTTTTCCCACGTTTTGATGGACAAATGTGGTACACCCGAATATTCGTGGTTCAAGGCCATAGTTAACAGGTGTACTTATTGTTTCATGTAACTTTTGTAGAGGTGTTTGGAACCCTATTACTTGGGAAGATGTTCTGTTCATTAGGTAGGCAGCTGATCGTACCGCTTCACCCCAATACTGTCGAGGTACATTCATATCAAAGAGGGATGTTCGAACAATTTCAAGTATCTGCCTGTTACGTCTTTCAGCTAATCCATTTTGTTGAGGTGTCTTAGCACAAGACGTTTGATGACGAATTGAGTGTTCCTTACAGAATTGTTGCATCTTGTGGTTTATGTATTCCCCACCGTTATCAGATTGAAGAATCTGAATTTCACTTCTATACATTGTCTTTATGAAGTGATGCAATTCTTTGAAGGCATCGTGTACCTCACTTTTATTCTTAAGGAGAGATATCCACATCATTCGAGTACACTCATCAATGAAAGTTATAAAATATCGAGTCCCGTTAAGAGTTGGGATCGGGGCAGGGCCCCATACATCGGAGTGAATTTTCATGAAAGGCACTGATGTTTTTATATTGCTAGGAACATTTGAAATTCTTTTGTTTTTCGCCAATTCGCAAATACTACATTTAAAATCATTATCGGTTACATTCAAAAATAAATTAGGTTTAAGTTTCCTAAGATAATTAAACGATAAGTTCCCGAGTCGACGATGCCATAACATCGCTACGGACTTATTTGCTTGAACTACTCTTGTGTGACACGCTTGACTTTGATGTTGTTCTTCAAGATAGTACAACCGCCCTCTCCTAGTACCATAACCAAGAATCTGACGTGTTACCATATCCTGAAACACACAATCATTAGGCCAAAAAATCACGTAACAGTTTAGAGCTTTTGTAATTTGACTAACAGATAACAAATTTGATGATAAGGAAGGAACAACAAGCACATAGTCCAGATTCATGGAGTCTGTGACTTGTACAGATCCTTCACTTGTTACTGGGGCCACCTCTCCATTAGCCGTTTGGATATTGGTTTGATTCGGGATGCGAGATGTCATTAATTTTTTTTGGGTCGTTCGTCATATGGTCGGTTGCACCTGTGTCAATTATCCAACTATTATTTTGGTTTAACATACCAGAATTCGAAGTAGTGTGAGCTGCCATTGGAGGGTCTATTTCTTCATTCCGTTGAGATGTAGCCACACTTGCTTGGCCAATATTTTTTCTGGGTTTCTTGGTGAAATCCCACCATTCTGGATACCCAATAATTTCATAGCAATTAAGTTTCGAGTGCCCTTCTTCTCCACAATGCGTGCACGTGAATGAATTTCCTTTTCCGTTTTGACCTCTGGGTTTTTTATGTCGGTTTCGGGTGGCCATGTGGACCATGCTATCCGGTTCGAGTTTTGGTTCTTCCATGGTTTGTCGCTGATTCAAATCCTTACGAATGTAGGCATAACTTGACTCTAAGTCCAGGGGTGGATCTTTTCTCAAGATCTCGCTCCTAGCTTGATTAAATTCTGGATCTAGACCAGCCAAGAAGATGTGAACCCGGAAATGAGAGAGGGTTTTGTTGAGAGCCACTGTTTGATCAACAATATCTTCAACAATTGTCAACCGGGTATCAATTTCTTGGAAGATACTTACCAATTCATTATAATAAATTGGTAAAGATCGTCCATTCTGGCGGGTGGTGAAGGATCTACGGTTTAGTTCAAACAATTGTGTTTCATCCGATCCGTCATAAAACGTTTTTCGAACCGCTTCCCAGATCTCTGTTGCCGTCTGTAGACGGATAAAGCGGCGGATTAGGGTTGGATTCATCGAATCAATAAGCCAGCTTTTGACTCTATTGTTGTCGATCAACCAGGTCTCGATTTGTTTTTCGTCAGTGGTGGGTTTCGAGGATTTACCGGTGAGAAATTCGGATTTGTTTCTTGCTCCGATACGCATCTCCATTAATTGAGACCATAGGGGGTAGTTTGTATCGTCTAAGATGATTCCCGTAGGGAAAGGGGCATCTTGGACATTCTGGACAATTATGTGAGATTGGTTCAAATTAAGAACCCACTGATGATTCACTGTCGTTTCCCATTGATTAGTAGGATCAGACATTCTTCACCAGGATGTTTTTCGCTCTGATACCATGTACAAAGGGAGAATACGATATTTGGTGGAAGATTCTGATAAGAACTGAGTTCGTCCCTAAGAACAAAACCCGATAATTGTCTGAGTTCGAGAACAGGTGATCTCCCAAATAGCCAAAGACTAAACTTTTATTAATTCCATAATCAGAATACAAATCCTAAAGCCCTATTTATAGATCTCTAGCTAAGATCTAATCCTAATCAAATTCGAATTCCTAATCTTTATCTAGAACAAAACTTATATACTAACTAATAGATTTAAACTAATGATTATCCTAATAATAATAATAATAATAATAATAATAATAATAATAATAATAATAAAACAATACTAATTATCCTAATAATTCTTGATCTTATCATTACTCTGCCCCCAAAACACACCTTGTCCTCAAGGTGTGGCTTCAAGCGATTCCTGGATCCCATGTTTTGACTTGTAGGTCCATCTTTTGCGAATCAAAGTGAAACCACAAAACGCTTGCAAAAAAGTCTTGGCTTAATTGTTTTCTATTTGGCCCTTGTAGAGTTAAATTAGCATGGCAAAGATTAACGCTTTTGTGATAAGATGCATCTCCAACTCGTTGACCAGTAGTTTGTGTCTTCGTTTTTCTGGTTTGACTCGTTGCAGTGACAAACTTTTTCCAAAAGTTTCTCGCTTTAACCCGTCTTGTCTGCCATCGTTGTGTGTTGCTTTCTCTCGTTGATTGCAAACATGGCTCTCCTATATCTTCGGCATCAGGGCAATCTTCATTGACCTCTTTTATTTTAGTCTTGCTCAACTCACCTTTTTCATTATTGTTGCTATCAATCAACCGTTGGGTCTTCTTCCACGACTTTTTCCTCCCTCTCTTTCAACGATGTGGACGTGGTTGATGACACTGGTGAATCTGCCCCTCTTACTAGAGTTTGGTTTTCAATCAAACTTCGGAGCAAGTTCATAATTTCATTGTGGTGTTGTCGTCTCTCTTCCCTCCAATCCTTCATCCATTGTTCAAAATTATTAAACCTTTCACCAGTAGTGACTTTGGATTGAACTAGATCAGCCTCAACATCATACATCTTCAATATATCGAATTTTTTTTTCGTGAACAGTGCTTCGGATGAACAGTAGGCTCGTGAACAGTAACTACAACAGTTGTTTTTTTTTAACGATTGATCCAGAACCGAACTGCTCTGATACCAATTGATAAGAACTGAGTTCGTCCCTAAGAACAAAACCCGATAATTGCCTGAGTTCGAGAACAGGTGATCTCCCAAATAGCCAAAGACTAAACTTTTATTAATTCCATAATCAGAAATACAAATCCTAAAGCCCTATTTATAGATCTCTAGCTAAGATCTAATCCTAATCAAATTCGAATTCCTAATCTTTATCTAGAACAAAACTTATCTACTAACTAATAGATTTAAACTAATGATTATCCTAATAATAATAATAATAATAATAATAATAATAATAATAATAATAATAATAATAAAACAATACTAATTATCCTAATAATTCTGGATCTTATCAGATTCTTCCAATTTTCTGTATATTACTTTGATAGAGGGTACAATGCTTTATACAAGAAAGGCTAACAACCTACCTTAAATATTTCTATGATACAGCTAATATATTACTATGATACAACCCTTTTAATATAGGAGTCAAAGATACCATAAAATGGTTCCGTGAATTGCTCTCGTTAACAGAACACTTTCTTCATCTGTAAGTACAATTACAAGATCTTATAGGAACTGTTGGATTGACCCAAAACACTTTTTTCCAAAAAAATTTATACATATCTTATTGACTTGTTAGAGATAAAACATAAAAATTTGTAGTGAATTTGATAGAGTTATGTTATTGATCACAGTGAGAAGCTTATGCTAGCATCAAAAACATGATTATCAAAGTAACAAGTAGTCATTACTTTCTACTAATAAATCATTAGTTTATATGAATTGATTCTTGTTTTTAATGTTATAGAGAACATTTTTGGTGTTAATTTGGTTCAGAAACGCAGTTGGGCTATGGAAACCAATGATCAATGAAATGTTCAAGGATGAATTTACGGATCTGACGCCTAATTCAAACTTATGAAGTGGTACAAATCTATGTTAATGCCGCGAGTACCCTATTATTGTTATAAAAAGAATGTAACCAAACATGTTCGCCACAAAAATATAATTATATGGGGTATCCGTCACCACATCGCGCGGTTACCCTGCTAGCTAGTGTTATAATATGTTTGTGCCAAAAAACGTGCTTCTATTTTATATTTAGTGGTTGTTTAATTACTAACTCGATCATGGTACACGTTGAGCTCCTTATTTCAACTCATTACCACATGCGCTTATATTATTAGATCATTAATTAACTCACGATCTGCTAATTAAATTATTAGATCATCTAGTTGGATTAATTGAAGTCAACTTGAAGATGAAAACCGGTAGAGGCATCTACTTATGCTTACACATTTAGTTTGAAGTACTATGACGTCCCAATGTTTACATATGCAAGTGCTCGATGCATGCTATTGTGCGTTGACTTCTAAAATATTACTCCGTAGAACATAAATTAACCTCATCGATTTATCCTAACGACATAATTCCACGTAAAGATCGATGATGCCATAAAATTGCAATAATGTTACCTCATTCTTTACATTGATTAATATACTTTGATACATCGATTTATACAACTTTGTCTTTAGTGTCACTGAAATCCTTACAGGATTTGCATAAAATTCAACTTAGTGACACTTCATTTTCATGTCTTAGCAAACTTTATCATTCTTTTTAACTTCCTCAGTTACACAGTCTTGATAGCTTCAGAGTTTTTCGTAAGTAATAATGCCTCAGTCTTTTAACGCCTTCAAGATTCGACGTGTCATTTGTTAGACACATTAAACTTCTTATTACAATCTATACTGTTGATCACACTTTGACTCGATCACAATGTAATATTTATCTTTTAGCTTGATCAATAACATGCATGTTATTGCTATTTTTCTTGTTACTGCTGTTGTTAAACAAACTGGCATAAACTTTTAGACAAAAGTTAACGGACTAAACAATACAACAAAAAGATAGGGTTAAAATAGTTTTTGTGAATATCAAATTGTTATTAACCTTGTGATAGCAGCAAAAATGATCTTATTAATTAGGGGTGGACAATTCACGTTGGGTTCAAGTTTGCGGGTTCTTGTTCAAAAGTTGGCAGGTCAGAAATTGTCACCCCTATTGTTAAAAATTAGTTAATCAAAATTGAAAGCATAAATAATTTTAAAAATAAGTTTAAGAGTTATTCTCCAGATAATTAAAGTTAAAGTATTTTAACATATTAACCCTAAATTTAATTAGTAAAAGTACGTGTCTCCTGTTCATTTTTTTTAATGTCGTAGAATAACAAAATATTTCACAAAATGTTCCGCATTAGTTATGGCAAATAAAATAATAATTTGAAATATTAGGTGATAAACAAGGGCAATTAGTGGAAGTATAATTAATTAGCGATTTGCTAACAATCTTGGCCTATATAAATGGACTAAAACTCCCCTAATTACTACACCACTAGTCACCTAAAATCCTTGGAGATCTAGTTTGTCTTTCTTACAACTTTAAGATGTCAGTAACTAACGATCATAAGATAACTATCCTTAGTATTGATGGTGGAGGCATCAGAGGTATCATTCCTGGTGTCATTCTCGAGTACCTTGAGGCACAACTTCAGGTATATTATATTTATAACTCCTGCATGCATAAATATATAAATCGTACATATATACGTACATATATACACACAGGTTCTAAAAGGCATGTGATGACGCGATACGTGACCTTACGAAATAGCTAGCTTATGGTGGTGGTATTAATTATGTGTGGCGTGACATAACACGAGATAGATTTTTGTTGCGCGTTATGAAATTTGGGTTTCTTTTAATAAAAATTGATGATATGCACAAGTTTAAATGTTATATTTTTGTGAACTTAATATATAAATTGTCATTTAAATCACTGGGTCTATAATTTTATGTGACCTCGATATATATATATATAAATTATATAAAGACAACTGTCGCATTAAGAGGTCTTAAAAAAAGTTATTATTTGTTATGGTTTGAAAAATGATATTGAAAAATGAGATTATCATATATACACGTACGTACAGCTGTTAGACGGAGAAGATGCAAGGCTAGCAGATTACTTCGATGTTATGGCCGGAACAAGTACCGGCGGTCTGGTGACAATGATGCTAACGGCTCCAAGTGAGCACGACAATACCAAACCTTTGTATTCAGCTAAAGAAATTGTCCCATTTTATCTTGAAAATTGCCCTAATATTTTCAAACAAAGCAGGTAAGAGCTAATTGTATATATGCAACAAATCAACATCAAATAATTAATTAACTAATTAAATAATAAAATTGATTTTGGTTTGTTATTGTTGCAAATTCAGCTGGCCATTGGGTGGGATGAGAAAGCAGTTTAAGGCAGTGACAGGGCCATTATACGACGGGGAGGAACTTAGAAAACTGGTGAAGGAAGTACTAGGTACAAATAGAACGTTGAACGATACGTTGACTAATGTTGTGATCCCTACTTTTGATATAAAGGAGATGCGACCTGTTATATTTAGCTCACTTCATGTAAGTATATATAAAAATGTGTTACATCATCTTCATCTAAATGTATTGTTTTGAGTTGTCAAAGAAATACAGGATTTTCCTTTATGAAAAAAATAGAAAGATATTGTAAAGTAATTAAGATTATATGTTGTTTAAGGTGGAAGAAAATCCTAGCATTGATGCGAAATTGTACGATATCTGCATCGGTACTTCAGCTGCTCCAGTCTACCTCCCCGGCCATTACTTTCGAAATGGGGATCGAGAGTTTAATCTTATCGACGGTGGTGTTGCGGCTAATAACCCGGTAATTAATTAATAAAGATTAACTTTTTCATAATTAATTAAGGAGTTGTTAATTAATTTTTTTTTTCGTGGACTTTAATTGGCAGACTTCGATTGCTATAGGTGAAGTGGCTAGGGAGGTTATAAAACGTTCACACAAGTCCAAAATGAAGAATAGTGATTACGATCAATTTCTTATCCTATCATTGGGGACAGGAACGGAGAAGCATAACCAACGGTATGACGTGGAAAAGTCGTCAGCGTGGGGAGTGCTTGGGTGGTTAGGAGTCAAAAATGGTACACCGTTAATAAGCACTTTCACTGAAGCGAGTGCCGAGTTAGTGGATGTTCGTCTCAATAATTTGTTTGGATACAAATATCCTGAAAATTTTCTCCGTATACAGGTAACATCACTACAAAATTTGATAAAAATTAAAAATTCAAACATAGTGATACTTTTTGTTATATAATTATACTAGCCTATAACCCGTGATAAATCACGGGTGGCTTATAAAAAATTGTTAATTTTAATGATTTGGTGTACGCAGTTCTAAATTGTTACCCTTATTATAGTAATACAATTAATTGCATCCGAAAAAGAAAACGATTAAATAAAATTTTACCAAGTCATCGTAATAGTATAGATATTGCAGGTAACAAAAGAAAGACATTTATTCATAAGGAACATAGTTGACAATAGTTTTGAAAATGCATAGCACTACACGTACACTCATGTTGCATAATTATAATATAATACTTCTAAATTTTTTATTATGCTCAAATCTTTTGTAGTACTTCATGGTAAACGACGTTTAAAGTACTGTTTGTAACTTTTCCATCTTTATCATATATCAATATCTTCAATCCTTTACGACTTTTAACTCTAGACACAGCTACGTAAAGCTGACCATGAGTGAAAACGGGCTTAGGTAAAAATATCCCAACATTTGATAAAGATTGTCCTTGACTTTTGTTTATGGTCATTGCAAAACAAACCGAAAGTGGAAACTGACGTCTATTCATCTTTAATGGTAGTCTCTTGTCAGAAGGACTGAGTTTCAAACGCGGTATCAAAGTAACGTGACCAATATTAGTTCCTGTAATTATTTGTGCTTTAACAACATGCTCACCAAGACTTAAAACCCTTAGTCTCGTTCCATTACATAACCCAGCTGTTTGATCAATGTTTCGAAGAAGCATAACCGGTGCACCGACTTTAAGAGTTAAATTGTGGTTAGGAATCCCAGCCAATTTAAGCCCATTTAATATTTCCGGTGAGTAGTATGAATCAGTGTATTGACTATCTAGGCATTCAGATTCACATATAGTATCAGAGCTATAATAATCTTTTGCTTCGCCTGGAATTTTAGATAGTAAATGATCATTTATAACTTCAACTACTTCGTGAGTTGGTGCAAGAATCGCCCTTTGTTGAAAGTATGTTGAATCACCTAAGTTTTGAACAAACGAGGGATAAACAAATTCTACAAGTGACCCGATAGGGTCAATGTGATCTGAAATGAGCAAATCGTCTGGAATATCAATTGTCGCCTCGCCATCATTAGGACCTCCTAAAATACCATCCCCAATTTTTAATATCCAATCACCAAATTCCTTGATGTCTAGAACGTTAGACTGATCTAATCCCTCTCTCAACCGCATGTTCGTAGTTAAATTAAGTACGGTGCAATCATCCCATATGTAAGAAGAATTAAGTGATGCATGTACAACTTCTTGTCTGCTTGCAGCTGGTATGACGGGTAAGATTTGCCTGAAATCTCCGCCAAAAACAATAACCTTACCACCAAACGGCATATTTTTTGCATTAGGGATAGTAGAACCAATAATATCTCTTAAAGATCGATCTAACGCTTCAAAACAATGTTTATGCATCATTGGTGCTTCGTCCCATATAATTAAATTAGTCTTTATAAGCAAACCAGCTAGATCGGTACCTGATGTTATAGAACAAAAAGAGTCTTCATTTACATTGATAGGAATGCCAAATCGTGAATGTGCTGTTCGTCCCCCTGTTAAGAGCAAAGAAGCGATACCACTTGATGCGACGTTCAAACAGATATCACGTTTACACCTGATAGCAGCTGATAAAGTTTTCCAAATGTACGTCTTACCAGTACCTCCATATCCGTATAGAAAGAAAACACCACCTTTTTTATTTTGAACAGCAGACATAACCCTGTGATATACAATTTTTTGTTCCCCCGTTAAGCTTGAAAATAAAATTTCGTGTTCGGACTTCAACAAAGTTGCGTCATAGCAGATCTCATCATGAATTAACCTATTGGTGTGCATTTCCAAAAACTCCATATCATGTAATGGCATTCCATTGATAGAATTTAGGCTACTTCCGTTTTGTCGGAGGATGATGTCAATTTTCTGCAAGCACAAATTCTTTCGACGACGTTCTCTAATCTCTAAATCTGAAAAATAAAAGAATTTTGTGTCATTTGTTAAAAGTTGGAGATAAAAGAAGATTGGTTAATGATAAAATGATTATATTAAGTAATTGATGCATTTTTTTAAATGAATGAAAATAAATTAAGAACATTTTAAAGAATGGTTACCTGAATTATTAAATAGGGCACGTTGCTCGTTTTCGATATCATCTGACATGTATTCCCATGTTTCTTTCCAGACATGATCTGGTCTTATAATACTGTTTGAAATAAGCAACATGACAAATAAACGACGGACGTAATCACCAAATGCAATACGATGGCCTTCTTTAATAGCCTCAATATACTCTTTATCATCGTCTAACAATCCATAAGCAAAACAGGTGTCCCTATATGAATCATAAATTGTACCATCTATTGTTCGAATATCTTCCCAAGAAATCTTTCCCTTAACCTTATTCAACAGAATTCTCAAATAGTACGCCTCACCGATTGAAGGAGGGACATGATGTATCCTTCCTATAGAAAAACCTTGTTTGCGTCTCTGCCACATCCTTTTTTCAGGCTTCCATACGAATTTTGTTGGGAATTCAGCGTATGTTAATTTTTTTGCTTCTGAATCGATCTTATTACATTCCATCCATGCTAAAAATTTCGAAGATGAAACAGAAGGCTTGTTTAGCACATCATTAAGATCCTCATCATTGTCGAAAAAGATTTGTTGAAGACCCGGTAAATGAAATGGCAACCTCTCAACCGGGGGGTAACGGTAGTGGACATCATAACCAAAAATTCTCCAAGTCGCTTCACATGCTGAAATATACCTACAATCATAAAATTCTTTAACCTCATCAACATCTTCTTGGTTATTTGGTCCAATATTATCATTATCACCGGTAGTTGAGAGAGTGGCAGTTACACGGTCAGGCCCTTTGTTAATATACTTAAATAGATACTTAATAGATCCGGCTTGGTTACACCACTCGACATTGATATGTGCCTGGTAAGATTTCAACAAAGTTTTATTATAACCCACCACGAATCCATTGTGAAGCTTCACCCCATTTTTTTCAATAAAATTACCATTGTCCGGCCTTTTATAAACAGGGTAACCATCCGAGTCCGTCATTGTTTTTTCATTAAACTTCTTTGGAAAATTTTTAGTACATTTCCCTTTAATAGTGCAAGGGCATTTTGGATTCTCTGCTCCACAAGGGCCATGCATCATATGTTCACTTACAAGACGATAAAGTTGGGGATCCGTATTTTTATGGGGTATCTCGGCACAAATAAAATCATCAATCTTTTCATGATTTACCAACTTATCATCTTGGTGTAAAAAAATACATATATGTGCATGAGGGAGGCCTCTTTTCTGAAACTCTACAGTGTATACAACTACAACATATAAAATCAGTAGTTAAATACATTTATCTAATATTTCGTTGTTCAAATATGGATGTATCTTAACGTATGGTAATTTATAATAATGACATTTAACATAACATACGTTTCTAAAAAATAAATTAAACAAAAATAATGACAAAACTCTACCTGCATTAACTCGGCCAAACATACACGAATCCTTCAATGTTTTTATCAGGTTGTCTAACTTCATCTTGAATATTCTACAAATAATTTCGGGCCTATCTTCAGGACGAAGCCCAGTTCCATGCAAAAATCTAGTTATCTCTGGCCAGTTTGGATTACAAGTAAATGTAATAAAGAAATCTGGATGTCCAAACCATTTGCACAATGACATAGCATCTAAATAGTTTTGACGCATATACCTAGCACCTCCGGTAAATGAAGATGGAAGGACTACACGTTTTCCTGTAGTTGATGCATCTGTATTTCCCTTTTCTGCTTTTTCGGATAACTTTTGATATGATTCAACACGTAGTATCTTTTGTTGGCTTTTTATGAAGTATAATCTTTGAGTTTCAATCATCGTGTAAGCATCAACACAAAACTGTTGAAACAGTCTTCTGGAGTTATGATGTAGAGAATATCTAGCTTGTCTTTCTTGAAGGACATAAGCAAAATATTCTCGCATTGTTAACTTATCACGCTTATTTGGGTTGGCTTCAACGATGTCTCTATGAAAAGTGTCATTTCTATATCCATCTTCACCATACGGAAATAAAAGAGGGTATTGTAAACCCAAAAATTGTGGGTGCATTACATTGATATGGTTAAGTTGACCTGTTTGTGTTTCAACTACAATATCTCTTTTATCAAGTAAATCTTCAATGTCTCCGACAATTAGACCGGCTATTTCAGATGCTGTCGGGAGATTGTAACTTCTTCCATCAGTTGTCCTTGCACCAATTAGTCTCAATCGTACGTTTCGCAGTTCGTGATTTTCATGTCGATCTCTAACCATCCTATATGATTTTACCAATTCATTATTGTCATCTAAAATACGTTTTAAACCAACAATAATAGTTGGGTCTATTGAGTCAGATGTTGTTGATTGGTTTACTGATGCAGATGAAGATGCAACATTTTGAGATCCTGAGCTACATCAAAAAATTTAAGCGTAAGGTAAAAATACATATATATGAAGCCGCACAACATATGACATTAGTAATAAACATTCAAAGTAAAAGAATATTTAGTGAACATTGAGTACCATAATGCGGAAATCCTGTTCTGGACTTCATTTTCTGTGTCATATATGTAGAGTTGTGAGAATTTTGCTGAAGAACCTTGAGCGGGCAAAAGACTTCCAATACTATGATAGTTTTGACCATGCAACCTAAAACAATAAGGCCCCTTACCCCTGTTGACAGAATTATCCACCTTTCCAGCCATTGAGGTAAATGCAAACATCATGTTGTACGTCCGGATATTTTTTATAAAATTTCTCGAAATATAATCATTTTTCTGAAATAGGTCTAACAAAAATTTAGGCGGTTCTTTAAATTCTGGAACCTCGACTTTTCCATATAAGCAGCAAATAGAGTAACTCCATTTATCACCGAAACGTCTTTTAAGCCTCACCTCCGAGTCCCACAACAAAGCATTACATGCACCACATACGTTGGTTGGATCCCCATGGTCGATATATTCTGAAAACATTAGAATACCTTCAAATATCTATATATGTTATGAAATTGTTGTTTAGATATAAAAGCTTTAATGGGTAAGTAATTATGACCTGAGCATATTCCATAAAATTTATCTTGTTCTTTAAAACGGGAAACTTCGTCATCATCGTCACCATCCATGCTGTATAGTAATTTCCTCTGTCGTTTAACGGGGTGTTTGCGCGAACCAATGGCATTGTTTCCTTGAAATATATTTGAATTTGTAACAGAGCTTTGTGAAACGTTGTTGACGTCGCATGAACCTACGTTGACTTATCATCAATATTTATGAACTAATAACAATGTATATAAAATGCCTATCTATATAGATTGGGTGAGGTTATACATACTATTTATATAATTTCTTACAAATTTATAACATTAGATAATGTAATGAAAGTTTTATAACCTGGTGTTGAGTTATTTGTTTGGCGACCATGTGTGACATAATTAGTATGAGATGCACACGTTTGATTCGCTTGAATTATCTTGGTTGCTTGAAAAAGTTCTGATATACACATATTTGCAAATGTTATTAATGATACGGAAAAAAGCAAGTATTAATTTAAAATATAATGTCAAACTTGGTCCACAAAAATCCTACCATATTTTGGCGGCCTCCCTCGACGTCGAGGACGTATGTCTATATCTATATAGAATACATACCGCACACATCTTTGTTAGTAAAATTAATATATGGAGTATTCCAAAACTATGTAAGAATATTTAGTTATTAAGTTTAGTGGTAAATACCTTCAGCGCTCCCTGTTTGTGAAGTAGCTCCAAAATCAGTATGCAGGTTTTTATGGAATGTTTTTCCTTTAGATAATTGAGATACATTTGATAGGCTGGCTGCAAAAATTTAGATCCAGATATATTATAAATATATAATTTCAAAGTTTAGTTTTGGCCACTTTGAAAGTAATACGTAAAATAGTCTTAAACTATTTTAATATTATAAGTTTACTTTTATAAATACCGAATAATTTACAATTCATATTAGTTTCAATAACTATTGGTCTGACAGTAAGGATAGGTGTTAAATATGTAACGATAATAAAGTTTTTATTTTGAGAAACCAAAAAAAAGTAAGTTAAATGTAAAAAAGTTGTTTCAAAATCATGATCATATACGTATGTGTCTCATACCAATTGTAATTTATCTATTAGTCCAATAGTGGGTATCATAATTCGAGAATTAATAGTTGGTGACATAGTTGGAGATTTAAGATTTGGTTTATTACCATTAGAGATGACATTCAATGGTGGTCTGCCCAAGGGTGTACGTATGAAGTCTACAATAATAAGAACAATATGATTAATAAAAAGATACCGAGTACGTACAATTCATAATTAATAAAGCCTAAAATGCCAATTGGAAATATTTTTATTTGTAATAGAGTTTTGTGAAACGTTGTTGACGTTGCATGTACGTACAATGAATTATCGTCAATAATTATGAGCTAATCAGAATATATATAAAATGTGTATTTATATAGATAGGGTGAGATTATACATACTCTTTATAAAATTTCATACAAATTTTTAACATATGAAAACGTAATGGAAGTTCACACATAACCTGGTGTTGAATTCTCTGTTTGGCGACCATGTGTGACATAATTAGTATAAGATACACACGTTTGATCCGGTTGAATTATATTGTTTGCTTGAACAACTTCTGATATAAAGAAATTTGAAAATGTTAATAATAATACGGAAAAATGCAATTGTTAATGTTAAAATATGATACAAAATAAATATATATTGTTAACGCGTCTGTATTAAAATGTTGCAAATTATCCTACCACTTTTTGGCGGCCTCCCACGACGTCGAGGACGTAGATCTATATCTATATAGAATATATACACCACACATCTTTGTTAGTAAAATTAATATATGGAACATTCCAAACGTATATAAGATTATTTACTTAGTATGTTTAGTGGTGTATACCTTCAGAATGAGTTGTTTGTGAAGTTGTTCCAGAATCAGTATGCAGTTGATTTTGAAGTATATTTCCTTTTGCTTTTTGAGATTCATTTGATAAATTAGCTGCAATAATATAGATTAATATATATTAAATATATATAATTTCAAATTATACTTTTGGCAACTTTCATGATTAATACGTAAAATAATTTATAACAATTTTAGTTGTGTAAGTTTAATTGTTTAAATATTGTCCAACTTACAATTAGGTGTAGTTGCAATCACTATTGGTCTGACTGTACGGCTAGGCGTGAAATCTATAACAATATTAAAGTGGTTTTTTGAGAAAACAAAAAAAAGTTAGCATAATTTGAGATTTTTCCAACAGTCGGTAACATAATTGGAGATTTAATAGTTGGACATAATTGGAGATTTAAGATGTAGTTTATTACCATTAGAGATGTCATTCAGTGGTGGTCTGCCCAATGGTTTACGTATGAAGTCTACAAACATTATTGCAATATGATTAATACAAAGATACGGAGTATAATTAATAATGTTGTTGCAATATATATTTAATGTTTTGATATAATTATAGAAGAGAATTTTCATTTACTAAAAAAATACCGTTATTAGTTGTGGTGGCCCTATGTGTAGGGGAGTTTGTAATCAAAGAATCATCTGGATAGAATGTAGAAATTTATTTGATGAAATTAATTACCAAAAAAAATAAATAAACAATATTACTTTATGAAAAAATAAAAAAAGAAAAAACTCTAAATTATGTAACTGTATCATACCATGAAATCTTTTTTTTATCGGTCTCCCTAAAGGCCTTCGCGCCAATGACGTGTCTGGTGTGTTTGATGATGTACATGGTAACTTTTGGTTTGGAGAAACAATTTTATCATGCTGTTCAAGGATGTCATATTTTTTATTCCCCGTCATCAATCCTTCAGAAAAAATCAAATCAAATTAGTATGAAAATCATTTAGTAATTCAAATTTAATCAGCTATCATGTAATTTAGTAGATATAATAACAGGTATCAAATATAAAGATATTTGGGTAATTGAAGTTGTTATAAAACGAAAAAATAATCGGAAATAATAGCAACAAAGTCATATAAATTAGACTCACAGCAATTGAATTAGACGCATATTATCTTAGGACTCATTCAACTACACATTGAAATGCTTCTTAGGAAGTAAGGAGCAAAAGTGTCATGTAATCGAAAATCAGAAACCATATTTCACGGTTGCATAAATTAGACGGTGCAAGGTTAATACTTCAGAATGGCAACCAACAATGTGAAAAAATACAAGAGTATGAAGGCCACTAACCTGTGAGTGAAAGAGATAGTTTGTCAGATACCCGAAATGAAATAAGTTCTGAAGTACTAAATGTTAATAGGACTAAAAAATGACCATAATATATAGTATGCATAAGTTTGTATAAAACGTTACTTAATGGTGTATATATGGTATGGCTATATTAGGGAGAATTAATGAAAAACCGAAATAATTAAAAGGTTGTGGACCCATATATTCAGCCGTAACTGTCAAATAATCGGTAAATATGGCTGATTTTGCGGTTAGACGACAGTGTGTGGTAAAGAGTATGGTAAGTATTTTAGTAAGTGTAATTTCCAGTTTGGGTTCATTATTCTTGGTCATTAATTAATTTAGTAAGGTCGAATTCGATATGCATCTGCTGAAGCCGTGATTCCAGCGTAACGTATTGTCGCTTAAACCTAAATCAATAACAGCGTAACGTATTCTCCTTTAAACCCAAATCAACAATTGATACCTTTCACACTCAATCATATCGATGTTGAATCTCTGTTTTTCAGATTGCCAATTTCCCTAAATTAGAGCGAAATCATATCTTCGCTCATCTTATTCTGTCATCTACGTTATTCCTTTAAGGTACTTATCAATTCACATCAATGACCTTCAGTAAATTTTTAAGTTATAATGACCAAATAAAAATGATTACTTAGTTTGAATTGGTTTGAGTGATAAGATTTACAATTTATGTTTTACATATTCTTATATACATGGTAAATTTGGTGAGTTTATTACGATTGTTGCTGGAAATCTGGTTATTTGATGCAGTTGAATATATGCTAAACCTTTGACTCTGAAATTCATATTTCCAATTAGTAAATTGATTTAAAATATGATATATTTTAAATTGGGGATGAAACGATTATTAAATGAGGGTAATAAACAACTAAGATCTTATTGTGTTTGCAATTTTGGACAATGTCATAAGTTGCTATGATGAGGGAAAACGAACTCATGAAACATTAGCCATGGATTACCAATTTACCATCGAGGTGCTGGTGTTGACTCTTTATCATCAATCTTTGTAATCAAGAAAACCAAAATCACCTTAATGGTTTTCTCTTTTATTTTATTTTTGCAATATTTACTTCGGTTTAGCATATAACAGTATTACTGAACACATTTTGTAATCAAGAAAACCAAAATCCATACCAAAATTATTAAAAGGTAGCCAGTATTTGTTTAAACAACCATAAGGTCTAAATTAAAAACCCAAGAAACACAAACAAAAGGTTCAGAAATTACGAAATTGAAAAACTTAATCAATAGTAATAAATCTCATGCAATCAGATGTCTTCTTTTTCCTTCTTAGGAATCAGCAATTTTTTTGTAGACGAAAAGCAAACAGGCTCGTCATCAATGTTAATGATATCCCTCATAGCAGATTTACCGGTGCTATCAACTGCACTCTTTTCCTCATCATTCTTAGGACTACTATCACCGATAACTGAAGATACCACCTGAAAGCATGTAAATATTTTTTTAGGACTTTCTGAATTTGGTACTTGTATTATTAAACGTATCGACAAAAGGTCAAAGGTATAATTAGAAAAACGGCATATACGTACCTTTGGTAATTTGGACACGGAAGTTGGGGACATGAAAGAAGATGATTGTGATGAGCTCGGCTGGAAAGACAGATTCAGGCCATCTGACTGTTTATCACAATTTGTATCAAAATCTCAACATATAGTAAGAGTGTGATCAAATTTTTTAAAGAAATAAATATATAGATATGCAAATTCTTACAGGATCAGTGTTAATTTTTTTTACCAACTCATCGAGGATATCAGGATCATTGGTAAGCTTGCTAATACTGTACGCATAATTTGGATTAGCAAGATTTTGCTTTTTGATGTCGACCTTGAAGGCATATGTAGACTCCAAGAGCTTGTGAAAGTCAATTGGGATACTGCCTTCCTCACCATTCTAGCATAGAAAAAAAAACCGCATAAGCATACACTTGAATTAATGTATGTTAAAAAAGATCACCCGTGATTAAATGTAGAGTAAATATTGTACCTGTCGCATCTCCAAACGAATCTCACCAGCAGTTTTGTCTAAAAGTGTTTGAGCCTGTCGGTCAAACAACGTTAAGGGTATAGTGCCTGTGGAATCCGCAATTTGAAGTGGAATACGGTATCTGAGGATATATGATGGTTAAAACATTATTACCCAGAATACGACTGGATGTGGGAAACATTATATAATATTGATTATCTTACTTGTATTCGACTTCTGTTTCCTGAACACAATTGTTATTGCTACAAGTGAAAGCAATCCTTTTCTTCACTATAACTCCTATTTCATCTTTTTCGGTGACCACATCCTCTATTGCCTTCTGATTGCACTTAGTGCAAGCCAAGTACACCCAGTCGTATTCTTGGTCAATTTCTTGTACACGTGCAACCACAACACATGACATTGGCTTCAATAATGCCAAAAAATGTTTAGTACATATAAAATTTCATAAAACATATTAGGTATATCAATATTTGTGAAGGACAGTACTATACCTGTTTTATAGCCTTAATGCCTTCGCAAGTTGTCAGTTTTTGAATGTTTAGAAAATCATCCTTGAGGTTGTAAGTCGAAAATGATGTTAAGTCATTAATACGATGTTCACCCGGCTCATTCGAACGGTTGGCTAGAATTCTAATTCAAAAGAATTGAGCAGCTGAAGCATTAATATTCTATACAATATATGAAGATAAGTAATCAACCAAAAAACGTATAAGGTTAAAGTGTTTATTGTACTTTTGCTTAAAACTTTGTATGTCCGGGATATCGTCATTGATGATAATTTTGGTTGCTCCACTCATTGAAGAAACTGAATGAGTGTCTGCGAATGCCAGAAATAAAAAAAAATTAAACTGACGAATTTTAATTAATATATTAGCAAAATATGATTATTCCCTGATTTGAGTATGGTACCATTGTTTATTTTGTGTCGCATGAACTGCAATATCACCACTACGTGGCCCACATTATTTCGACCGCCAATAGCATCAAACATCTGAGTTGCACTATCTTCCCACAACGTAACATTTTCAAGTTTAACCCCCCTAAGAACAATTAAAATATATGTTAGCATTATGTTGTACAATGACAATTAGTATGCTTAAAGATACATCGTTAAATATAAAAATCGGATTTACGTGTCGTCTTCCAACTCCAACCGCATGAATTTAGTCGGTTTAGTTCCACCAACCATGCATGTGTCCAACTTACCCGCAGATACGATATCTCCTATAAGATCTGGACAAATTCGAATAAGATTAAAATACAAAATGACCAATATGATTTTTGTTTATTTAGCAACTAAAACCGACCATAAGAAACTGATGATCCTTTGGTGTCTTTCCGAATAGAATCAAAACTCTTGAAACGAAACCCATAAACGGGGCCAGTAAAATCTTCGGCTGGTTTGACTTTTGTCACTATATAAAAAACGATTTTATAATCGTTTTCAACAATACGGTGGTCTCCACCGATTGGTTTGACTCCAAAATTAGACAGGCAAACAGTTGTTCCTTCTTCAAGTAGATTTGCAAACTTGGGACAAAAGTCTTTACTAATGGTGGCATAGATTTTCCTTTCCTGTCATACAATTGGTAAGTAAAATAGTCACAAGTCGCATAATGATGTTGGGTTGTATGTGGCGTCATACAATTTTAAATGATTATAACAAAATTAATAAATGAAATTTATTTATTATTACCTCTTCATCCATCAGGATCATATCTAATTTATACAGAAGCATCGGATTCTTGAAGTTGTACAACTTCCACAATCGTAAAATTCGCACTTTAAGATTCCATTGTCGTTTTGACAGGGACAACTCCTTAATCAAATTGTGATTCAACGTCATTTGTTGCTGTTATTGTTAACCTGATGAGATCACAACGACAATAATATATATAATGTCTGTGAAAGAGTTACACATTATCACCAAATAGGTGTTTTTTTAAGTATTGGTAATCACTAACCTGCAGCTTTGCAAATACGTGATCAAGAAAACAACTTCGAATGTAGGTGTAGGTGTTAGACCACGTGTCTTTATATAGAGATGTCTAGCTGGTTAATGTGCATGTATATTGGTGAGAGGCAATATTGAGACGGAAATTACGGAAATAATAAAGTCACCAAATTTACCATGTATATAAGAATATGTAATAACGTATTCCAAAATTTCGTCGTGATTGTGGCAATCACATTCGATCGTTATAAAGACTACAATTATTTCCATAAATACTTCCACGACACTTTGTACGTTTCCCACCCCTATTTACATGAATATTGGGGATAAAATATATATAGAAACCTTGACCCTCTGCAATTATAATTCCTTCCTAATTGTACTTCCTTTCTAATCTTTATACGTTTCCCACCCCTACAATTATTTACATTAATATTTCCATGAATAATATTGAACAATTATTTCCATAACCCCTATAAATGATACCCTTTAATAGGGGTCAAAATGTACCAGCCACCTTTAATAGGAGATACGACAGTCATGCACGCACAAGTACAACTCAGTGACATGTACT
The DNA here is from genome assembly GCA_963853835.1 of Calendula officinalis. Classification (NCBI taxonomy): domain Eukaryota; kingdom Viridiplantae; phylum Streptophyta; class Magnoliopsida; order Asterales; family Asteraceae; genus Calendula; species Calendula officinalis. Next base: position 76,063,849 of record OY970826.1, read on the forward strand.
TCCATGTCATTCCTTAGGTGGATGAAACTGCCAAGTGTCTTTATCAAAAATGACAAGTGGCATTATTAATGTGGGAGGAATTCAAAAAAAGTCTCCTTTAATATATATAAAGATTAAATGGTAACATTTGTTTAAATGAACCAGCATTAAAAGTTTTTGTGTAAAAACAGGACGATACATTGACCGGTGACTTGGCTTCAGTAGACATAGCAACAGAGGCAAATCTGAAAGGTCTACATCAAGTTGGCCTAAAGTTGCTAGATAAACCTGAATCTCGTCTGAATTCCAAAATTTGTGCGTTTGAACCCGTGAAAGATGGTGTTACCAACCGGGAAGCATTGATAAGGTACAACGTTACATGTTACATATATCGTTTGTTAATTAAGTAATACATAAACTTTTTATATTATCATTCTCTTATAAATCGCAGGTTTGCACAACTACTATCGGATGAAAAGAAACGCAGGAAACCAAAAACAACAACAGCGATAGCCGATTGCACCTTAGCCATGGAATCAATAACAATGGCGGAAAGCTATCCTGTCAAAGCCATGAAATCAAATACAAGAATAGCGGCAAGCTATCCCGTCAAATTAGCCAAAACACCAATGGACAAGGCCCGTGCGAAAACAAACTTCATTAGTTTGTTCAAAGGAATTGACTAATCGGTTTAAAATTCGATGCAACAAACTTCATTAGTTTGTGCTGAACTACACTTACTATTCCTATTTCATGATTGCTATTTTTATTTGTGTGGCGAACTTCATTTACTATTTGTATTTCATTATTGCTATTTCTTTTCATGCCATGAAACTTCATTTCGTATTTGTATTTCAACACTGTTTAAATAAAGAGTCAATCTTCATTTCCTATCACTATTTCTTTTATTGTCATTTGTTTTATGGCAAACAATGTATATTTAGTTACATACACATATTTCATACAAAGATATTTCTAGAAGCAATCACTGCATCCACAAGAAGTATAACTGTGCAAATCTTACTTTACTCATGCCCCTACCACTGACATGATTATACGTTCTTGTTTTGAGATAACAATGTTTTACATAAACCTTGTTTTGAGATAACAAAAAGGATATGAATTCCTGAACTATGATTATACGTTCTTGTTTTTTTCACGAACAAAATGAATGTCAATTTCTATGTGTTTTGTGCATTGATGTTGTACTGGATTCTGAGTGAGATACACGGCTGAGATGTTATCACAGTAGATGATGGTGGCTTGGCGAATCGGAAGATGAAGCTCAAGAAGTAGGTTTCGCAGCCAGGAAGTTTCAGCCGCTGCATTAGCGACGCCTGTGTATTCGGCTTCAGCGCTGGATCGGGATATTGTAGGTTGTCTTTTGGACGACCATGAGACAATGTTGTCACCGATAAAAACACAATAGCCTGATGTGGAGCGTCGAGAGTCGGGACATCCCCCCCAATCAGCGTCAGAGTAAGCAGTAAGTTTTGTTGACTTTGAGGGAGTGATGTGGAGCCCGTAATGACTGGTGCCTTTGAGATATCTGAGAATGCGTTTTAGAAAGTTGAAGTGCGGATCTCGAGGTGCATGCATAAAGAGACATACTTGTTGAACTGCGTAAGAGATGTCCGGCCGAGTAAAGGTTAAGTATTGAAGAGCTCCGGCAAGGCTGCGGTATAGAGTGGCATCTTTCATAGGTTCACCAATGGTTTCACTGAGTTTGGAGTTGGTATCGACAGGTGTAGCACATGGTTTGCAATGCTGCATGTTTGCCCGTTTAAGAATATCGTGCACATACTGTTCTTGGGTAAGAAATAAACCTCCATTTTGTTGTTTTACTTGAATGCCGAGAAAGTGATGAAGAGGTCCGAGGTCCGACATTGCAAATTCTTTGGATAATAAATCTATGAAGTAGCGTAAAGTTGTGTTGTCGGAAGCGGTCAAGATTATGTCATCCACGTAAAGAAGAAGATATGCCATTTTGTTGCCTTTGTGGAAAACAAAAAGAGAATTGTCACTTGTGGTGCTTTTGAACCCGCATGTATCAATGTATGATGCAAAACGATGATACCAAGCTCGTGGTGTCTGTTTAAGCCCATATAAAGATTTCTGCAATCGACACACATGTTTTGGGTGGTTTGGGTCCACAAACCCTGGAGGTTGGAACATATAAACGGTTTCTTTAAGATCTCCGTGTAAGAATGCATTCTTGACGTCTAGTTGATGTATAGGCCATGATCGTGAAATGGCTAGACTTAAAACGGTTCGGATTGTGGTTGGTTTCACAACAGGACTGAAAGTTTCATCACAATCGACCCCCACTTGTTGACATTTACCATTAACGACTAATCTTGCTTTATATCGTGCAAGAGTCCCGTTTGCGTGAAATTTATGCCGATAGATCCACATGCAACGTATAACATGAGCATCAGGTGGTCTTGGTACAAGTTCCCATGTATTGTTATCTATTAAAGCTGTATGTTCATCGGTCATAGCGGTGTGCCAATTTGGATCAGAAAGGGCGTATGTGTGGGATTTGGGTAACGGAGATATGTGTGATGGAGATGTGGTGGTGTGGAGGTTGAGTGGTGGATTAGGTTTTGTAATTCCGGCCTTTGATCGTGTGGTCATAGGGTGACTTGAAGTGGGTGGAGGTGGTGGTTGTTGTCTTCGAGAGTAAGTGAGAGGGTAATAGGTTGGAGGTGGAGGTGGAGGTGGAGGTGGAGATGAAGGTTGGGGAAGTGATGTTGGAGGTGTTGGTGTTGTAGGTGTGGGAGAGGTAATAGTAGTTTGAGAGGGTGGTTCATGAGGGCTAGAGGTAGCGGGTTGGGATTGGAAGATAATGGGGGATGGGTCAGAGTCTAGAAATGAGTAATTATGTGGTGTAGAAGGTTGGAGATTGGCATATGGAAAATTGGTTTCATCAAATGTGACGTGTCGAGAGAGGATGATTTTTCCAGTGGTCATATCAAGGCAACGATAACCTCGGTATTGAGCTGGGTACCCAAGAAATAAACAAGGTTTGGAGCGGGGAGCAAGTTTATGTTGGCGAGTTGCTGATAGGTTGGGAAAACATGCACAACCAAAAATACGTAAGTGGTCGTATGTAGGATGTTTGAGGTAGAGAGCGGAAGTGGGTGTATGGTTAGACAATAATTTGGTGGGAAGAATATTGTGAAGATAAGTTGCGGTATGAAGAGCATCAACCCAAAATGATGGTGGGAGAGATGCATGAGTTAGAAGAGAGAGCATGAGTTCGTTAATGCGACGAATCATGCGCTCAGCGGTGCCATTTTGTTGTGAGGTATGTGGACATGAGAACCGAATATGGAGACCGGTGGTGGTTGCGAAATTGTGGAATGAGTTGTTATCGAATTCACCACCTTTGTCGCACTGAAAAGTTTTAAGAAGGGTGTTGAATTGTGTTTGAATGTATTTGTGAAAAGATTTAATTTTGTCAAATGTTTCGGACTTGTATTTGATTGGAAAAACCCATGTGAAATGAGTAAAATCATCGATGAGAATGAGATAATATTTAAAACCAGTGTTGCTTTGTACAGGTGAAGTCCATAGATCGGCATGCACTAAGTCAAAAGGTTTTAAAGTGGTTGTTGTAGAGGTTTTAAAAGGTAAACGTTTGTATTTTGCTATTTGACAGGAATGACAAATTGATAAGCGATCATTTTTTATTGCAAGAAATGTGTTTATTCTTGTTGAGAATATTCATTACATGATCTCCCGGATGACCAAGTCGAGAATGCCAAAATTGTGAAATAGATGGAACAAAACAAGATAAGGCTTGTTCGATGGATGGTTTGGTGAATGGGTAGAGATCTCCGGTACTATCGTGTCTCGATAGGAGTTTTCCGGTTTTATAATCATTTATAGAAAAACCATAAGGATCAAATGCAACAGAAACATTATTGTGACGACAAAATTTGCGGACGGATACAAGATTTTTGATAACATGTGGTGTGTGTAGTACATCTTTGAGATGTAGTTGTGTGGTTGGATGAGGTAGGGTGGTGTGGCCGGATCCAATAACGGGCACTTGATTACCATTTCCGACATACACAGATTTAACAGAAGACACACAAGGGATGGATATTTTACCTGGTTCGGCAGTGAGATGAGATGTTGCGCCGGAATCCATGTACCATTGGTCGTCATTTGATTTTACTGAAATATGGGCATGTGCTTGGTCTTGGGCCTGAGTTGGTGCTGAATGTTGGTGATTAAAATTAGCATCCCAAGGGGGAGCCCAACAAGTAGGATACGGTCCATTCTGTGAAGACCACCAAGGTGCGGGCCACATTGTGAATGGGCTGTCAAACATTGAACTTTTGTAAACAGGCTGCCTATCGTACGAATTAAAATAGCGACCAGTGTAGAAATTGCAAAAATTGCGATCGGTGAAGAGATTGCAAGTAGGGTTTTGTCTGTTTTGATTATGATTTCGAATTGAAGGGCTGTAGCGAAGATGGTTGCTTGAACCATAGCGGCTAGGGCTTCGGTGATCGGTGGAATTAGAGAATCTGTTACCGGCCATTAGAAAGGATGCTGGAAACTTGGTGTTTGTGAGCGGAATTAACGATTTCAAATCACTATGTGGGTTGCGACACAGAAGCCAGAAGCCGTAGCTTCAATGATTCAATGATTCAATCGATTGAAGAAATCGATTTGAAGAACTGCAGAGACAAAGCCGTAGCTTCAAAAAGAAAAAAAAATGATAAAGGCTGCAGAATTGAAAAGAAAACGAAATTCTTAGGTAAGAGCTCTTGGCTCTGATACCATGTAATTCACTATGAATTCCTGATTTATTTCATTAATAAAGTTGGGTATATATACAAGAAATGTAATCGACAGTTACATACAAGAAAAGGAAATAATTGATACACTTTTAATGACATAAATACAATATAATAAACTGCAAATCTTCAAGCATATATTTCGGCTAATAGTTACTTGCGCAGTGCTATGAATGCAGATATAAAATGATGGCGATTGACCATAGCCAATAGTAGAAAGGACAGGTCAATAGAAATCGAAAAAATAGTGAAAAAAACGCATGTTGATATCCATATTAAAAATAATGGTAAACATTATTATTTGTGCTTGACATTCAAGTCACATATTTTCACTTATCAACAAAACATTTGATACATAATCATCTTTTTTGTATACAAGGAACAAAACATCAATTCAATTTCACATTATACAGTTACAAAGAATGTGGCGTATTAAGCATTTTGGTGTTGTATGCAATCTCTTCTGTGTTTGAGTCTTTGTAGCAATGTGTTTGTTAAGGCTCGGTTTGTCCTTGTATTCCAAGTGGTGGCTAGGAGTTCGCGAGTGTTTGTTGGTACCGGTATTCATCTTGGTTTGTTCTTGTCTTGTAGTTTCTAGCATCTAGTCAGTTTTTTAATGAAATATCATATTGATTATTAAATATTTATACTTTATCATCATAACTATAATATGATTAATATTTGAAATCCATTAATTTTTTTTTCATAATTTTATCATTTAATTTAGATATTTATATTGATAAATGAGTAAAGAGATAAATAAGGGCATTTAGTAGGAAATAATAATATTTTTTTAAATATATTATCTGCCTAATTAACAGAGCATGTGAATTCTGAAGTCTTAAATTAAATTAAATATGCCTAATTAACATATATATTGGGCCAGATGATGATTCAAACTCGTGAGTCGATACTATCAAACTTTGGTTATTCTGTGACCCGACCCATATTAGCCCATTCTGGTCCGTGCGATGTTATTTTATTTCATCCTACGGCTAAAATTTGTCGGTTTAGAGTATAACAAAGGGAGATCTCTCTACACGCTCTTCTTCATCTGCGGAACTCGCAAGTCTAAATCGGATTTGGGGATAATTTTGCCAAGGTTCGTTTATGTCTCTATATACTCACTAAAACGCTAAATTGGTTATTGGAATTTCAGATTCATCTGGTTGATTTTATCTATTGTACGTTTTCTTTTTGTTTTGATAGTTCCTGATTACAATTCGGAGAGATATGCATGTGATTAGAGTAGTTTAAACAAATAGAGTTACGTGTTTCTGTCGAATTTTATCTTATTGTAGCCAAATAGGATAATAATTGATGAACTTATCGATGTTAAAAAATGAGAATTTCACAAAGGCATTTATAGCTGATTATAGGAATTCATGATCGAACTGATGTTAGCAAAATTGGACGTGCTTACAAAACAAAAGAAAGTAAAGCATAAAACTTGAATTGAAATTGGATGTCGTTACAGTCTATGTTGCTTATTTGTTCTGCCAAACGATACAGTTACTTTTTACTAAACAATTCCTCAATAATTTGTTCAAACCACTTCCAAATAGTACGTAATTTCAATTTACATGAAAAAATCTGTGTGCTATGTATCTATCATACATAATTGATGATGAAGTACTCTTTGAATTATGTTAAAAATGCCTCGCTATGATGATCGATATGGTACAACTCGTTTATATGTTGGCCGTTTATCTTCACGAACACGCTCTCGTGATTTGGAGTACTTATTCAGCAAATATGGCAGGTTAGTGTTTTTTTAAAATGTTGAATCGTTATCTGTTTAATTGTCATTCTATATGTCATACATGAGAATACAAATTGAAGCTCATTGGTAATATCTTTAGATGATTACTTGAAGGATTCAGCTTTTAAGGAGATACTTGATTTGTAGTTATAGTAGTATTGCTTACCCAAATGATTGAAAATAGAGTGTGAGCAACAAAGCTTAGAACATAAAGAGAGAGAAAAATTAGGTACTGGAAAAGTGTAGTGTGGTGAGTGTGCCTTTAGGTTATGTGATTTAACTTGAATGAATTTATTGAAGGTTTTCGGGCTTTTACCCGACCTGGAAGTCAAATGGTGCAAAAATGATGGGAAGTTACATACTTTGTGTAGTTCTTAGTACCTGTTTTTATCAAGAATTCCAAATTCCAAAATGGTGTTTAGTTCTTCTTGATGGGCGATTATGATGAAATGATCAAGTAATGTGGATATGAAGCATGATTTCGCCTTTGTTGTATGTATCCCTCTTTTTCCCTCCTTTTTGTAGTACAGTTGAAGTTCTATTTTTCATTTTTTTTAGGAATGATTATGTTTTTTAATTACATGATTATCGGCTTTTGGTGTTTGTTATTCTTTTCTCGTCTTGTGTTGGTTTATTAAAACAGGAATTTAGTGATACTCAGGATGCTGATGATGCAAGATATAGCTTGAATGGTAGAGACTTAATTGGAAGTCGACTTCTTGTGGAATTTGTATAAGATTATAGGCCTAATTAAGTGAGTCTAAACTTAGATTACTTATATATATAGGGGCAAGAGTGTTTAACTTTTATGCTTATCTTCTAATTTGTTATATATATATATAATATGGGCAAGAATTTATGCGAAAAGAGTTTTTTTTTTCAAAAAGTGCGAAAACTAATCATGTCCATTACATTAATAGATCAAAGACTATGATTAACATGACACCTTTGTAAATATATATTATCACTCTTTTAGAAATGAATATAAGATGGTGTTTGAAATTGTGATTTGTAGAATATTATCTGTTTATTTATTTTTTTTGAAAATGAAAATAATCTTAAATGATTGTTTGGATAAAAAAGTTTGAAAAAATTAACTATTTGTGTTTTTGGGCATCCAAAATAGAGTTTTGGAAAAACATATGATATGCTTATTACATTTTAAAATTGATTATTTTGATTTCACCTGTTAACTATATAAATGACTAGGTTTGCCAAATACTAAAAAAATTAAGAGTAATGGTATTTAGACCTACCATTTAGACCTACTCATTAAATGAAGACACGTGTCAAAATCAAGGGATAATATTAGGAGAGAGAATTAGTGTAATACATATGTCATCCTATCAAGTGGGTAGGCCTATAAGTAGGTCTAAATGGTAGGACTAAAAATCATTTCTCAAAAAACCACAAAATGGAATGTTTTCATAGTCCCCAGGAAGATGGCTTTAGCTGGTTCTTGCAGACGGGAAGACTTCCTTATTCATTATAAGAAAATATTCCACGTCTTGCTTTACGCGATTGCTTGCAAAGTAATTATTATTGCGATTTCAAACAATATAATTAAATCTAACACTATTTTCATAATCATATTTTTTTTGACTAATAATTATCTATTTTTAAAATATATAACTTATTTTTAATAAACGATACCGAACACTCTAAATGACAATTGGTTTGGCTATCCGGCCGGCTACGTACAACAAAGAACTAGGCGCCCAACATTGATAAAATGGAGCCTTCATGTATTGACTTTGTTTAACGAAGTAAAGACCGATTTAAGGAAGTAAGGACCGATTTAAGGAAGTAAGGACCGTGTATATAGTTTGACTTAAAAATATAGTGGTGGTGCCATTAGATCTTTGATGTGGCGAAAGCGTTAAATGGTGTTCTTATTTTCTTGCACGGCGGTTTCTAGAAGGCGGTATAATGTTATTTTTCATACTTGGAGTTTTTTTAGTTTTTAGTTATTAGTTTTTTAGGTCTGTTTTTTTGTGGTGTTTAAGTTTTTGGCTAGGTGTAGGGGTTTTTCTGGTGTTTGGTTTTTATTCTTTGTAATTTTGGTTGCTAGCCTTTTTCTAGCTTGTATATATAATTTTTTTCTTGGGTGTGTTCGGGAGAGGGTGATGGCAATGCTAAAGCTGTTTTCCGTTCTAGTCTTGCTGTTCAAAAAAAACAGTGGTGGTGCTACAAAATTTATAGCGTTTAATGCATTTTTATTTATTCCATATAACATTCCCAAAAAAATCTCTACAACAAATATTGTAATAAAAAAAAAATGATAGATCGAACTTCGTAAATATAAATATTTATGTCCAACCGACTGGTTCCGACAAAGTTAATTATAACCATCAATCTAGCCGACTCATTCGGACCGGCGAATTTAACCAGATTTTCAAAACTCTCAATTTTACAACTTGAAATTAATCTCTTTAAAATAGGTAATGAATTCCATTGACAATGTTTATGTCTCTACATACGTACATGTTTACTTGGAATGTTGTCATCAAGGATGAATAAGATCATCATTACAAAGCTTCAAAGATTTGAAACAATCAGGCGAATTCACACTGCCATATCTCAAGAAACCATTAAACCATCTTCCCCAACTCCTCATCACCTCAAAACTCATAATCTTTCGTTGATCGATCGATTCACTAATAATTTTCCAATTTCCTTGATTTTCTTCTACCGAAACTACAACATTGGTCACACCAACAACCTAAAGCAATCATTATCTCAGACTTTAACAAGATAGTACCCGTTTTCGGGCACGCTTCCGACACCATCATCACCTTATATCGATTGCAATGACCGAGGGTCGAGTTTTTTATGAAGCTTCTATCGGTACCCGAGTTGATGACGTCATTTTAAGGAAAAACAAGATGAAACCCTAGACCAACTTCTTGTTAAACAAACTAGCAATAACCAATTGGTCTAGATCAATTGACCACCAAGGGTAGCCTTGAGGTTTTTCCTTCAAGAGGTCTTGGGTTCAAGCCTTGTTGGAGGTAAAATTTGGAAATTAAATGGCAGAGGGGTTTATTCCCCATATGTGGAGGGTCCGAGGGAAGGCATAATGCCCCTTATGGATGTCACTGTCTAGGCTCAAACTACTAACTTATGAACTTTCCGTTCAAAAAAAAAAAAAAAACAAGTTAATCAAAATTAAAAGCATAAATAATTTAAAAAAATAAGTTTAAGAGTTAATCATCAGATAATGAAAGTTTAAGTATTTAATTAACATATTAACCCTAAGCTTAATTAGTAAAATTGTCTCCTTTTCAATTTTTCATAATGTCGTAAAATAATAAAATATTTCACAAAATGTTCCGCATATTGGCAAATTAAAATAGGGTTTTTCTAACATATGCCCCAAGGGCATACGATAAAGGGTATTTCATGAGTCGCTAATTAATTTCCTAGTTTGTATTGAATGACATCAATGCACTCCAGAAACTACCATATATTATGAATAAGCATTAAATTCTATTTTCTGTTTAAATGGTAAAATTTCCTCACTAATTGCACGTTATCGTATGCCCCTGGGGCATTCGTTAGAAAAAACTATTAAACTAATAATTGAAATATTAGGTGATAAACAAGGGCAATTAATGGAAGTATAATTAGTTAGGGATTTGCTAACAATCTTTGCCTATATAAACGGACTAAAACTCCCCTAATTACTCACCTAAAATCCTTGGAGAGTTAATTTGTGTTTCTTACAACTTTAAGATGTCAGTAACTACCGATCATAAGATAACTATCCTTAGTATTGATGGTGGAGGCATCAGAGGTATCATTCCTGGTGTCATTCTCGAGTACCTTGAGGCACAACTCCAGGTATATTATATTTATAACTCCTGCAGGCATACATTACATGCTTGCATAGATAAATCATACGTACATATCACTACAAGAAAATGACCCTACCCCGACGAGTCGCTATATGGTTGATCAGAATTCAACTTCGAGTAATACTATAGCGACGTCGTCCCTATAGAGTTAACAGGAAACGAAAATAGAAGGCGGACTTATAGAAACTTTCACCAACCCTATAATGTGTCGTTGCTACAGATGAAAAGAAAAATCTTTTTGATTTTCATTTATTGCTGGCGTACTCTCTTGCGGCTAAATGTCGTCGGCAAAAAGTTTTAATGAATCTTTTCTTTTATCTGGAAAATCTGTCCCAACGTACAATAGTTGTAGAGATCACTTGTTGTCGCTATTGGTCACCCTATGGGACGACACATGTGGTGACAAAAAATTTAGGCTATTGCGAAGAGATTATGGTGACATCCTTTTGGCGACGTCATGTCGTCGCGATATAATGAGAATAGTTAGTTGTCATATGGTACTTTCGTTGTAGTGTATACACACAATGGTTCTAACAAGCGTGTCATGGTGTGATACGCGACCCTAATGTTACGAAATAGCTCATAGTTATGGTATTAAGTGTGACGTGACGTAAAATAAGGCGGCATAAGGTGTGCGCCTTTGCATGAGAATTTTGTGAAGCATTGTGAAAATTGTTTTTTTTTAATAAAAAATATGATATATATAATTAAAAAATTTAATGTAACATTTTTTTTAGTTTAATATATACATTATCATATAAATGTACACCAGGTTAATATTTTTTTGAACTCGATATATATACGTACACATAAATTATATAAAGACAATTAATATCGCATTAAGTTAGGTCTTAAAAATCGTAACGACTTGGTTTGAGACTTGTTAATACCGTCATGGTATATTTTAAGGTTTATAGAACCTTGTACACAAGTATATATACACGTGTTAAATAAATAAAAGTAATTTTTGAACCTAACGTTAGACTTTGAAAAAACTTATTTTATTCAACTATTTTGCACCGTAATTTTAATAATAAAATAGTTGTGAAAGTTGGTCTTATAAAAAAAATCATACATTAAACTTTTATATATAATGAAGGTTTTGCAACTAAAATGTGTTTTTACTTTTAGTAAAACATAATTTGCAAAAAAAAAAAATTAAAATTAATAGCTTCCGTATAAATATTGAAAAATGAGATTATGAATTTATGATATATACACGTACAGCTGTTAGATGGAGAAGATGCAAGGCTAGCAGATTACTTTGATGTTATGGCGGGAACAAGTACCGGCGGTTTGATGACAATGATGCTAACGGCTCCAAGCGAGCACGACAATACGAAACCTTTGTATACAGCTAAAGAAATTGTCCCATTTTATCTTGAAAATTGCCCTAATATTTTCAAACAAAGCAGGTAACCGCATATATATACGTGTTAATTATATACTCCATCCGTCCCTAAATAAAGTTCTCATTTTTCTTGGGCACAATATTTAAGAAGAAAGTTAGTGGTGGGGTTATTGGTAATAAATTTGATTAAAATATAAAGTTGATTTGAAGAGAGAAAGAATGTTAGTGGATAGTTAGTAGTGGGGTCCATGGTAATTATATTATTTTATTAAGTGGACCCCATCAACTTGTGAAATGGGAACTTTATTTAGGGACAAAAAATTAAGGTGAAATGAGAACTTTATTTAGGGACGGAGGGAGTATATGCAATCAAATTAAGTAATTAATTAAATAATTCGTTTTGGTTTGTTATTGTTGCAAATTCAGCTGGCCATTGGGTGGGATGAGAAAGCAGATTAAGGCAATGACAGGGCCATTATACGACGGGGTGGAACTTAGAAAAGTCGTGGAGAAAGTACTAGGTACAAATAAAACGTTGAACGATACGTTGACTAATGTTGTGATCCCTACTTTTGACATAAAGGATATGCGACCTGTTATATTTAGCTCACTCCATGTAAGTACCTTGTGTTTGTACTACGTCTTCAATTATTCTTGAACTGCATTATTTCATTAGAAAGGAGCCCTAGCATTAATATCACATAATTCGTCCCTTTTGGATTGGATCGATTGAATATATGGGCCAAAATATCCATAAAATGTGCTACATCATATAAATGTATTGTTTTGAGTTTTCAAAGAAATACAGGATTTTCCCTTATGAAAAAATTAGAAAGATATTGTGAACTAAATAAGATTATACTATGTTGTTTAAGGTGGAAGAAAATCCTAGCATTGATGCGAAATTGTACGATATCTGCATCGGTACTTCAGCTGCTCCAACCTTCCTTCCCGGCCATTATTTTCAAAATGGGGATCAAGAGTTTAATCTTATTGATGGTGGTGTTGCGGCTAATAACCCGGTAATTAATAAAGTTTAAGATTTTCATAAGCAGATCGCAAGCATTACTTAATTAATTAATTAGATAATCTTTTTTTATTGAGTAATGTGTAATATTGTACAAATAATGAATATGTAATGTGTTTATATGGATATGTGCTATTCCTTTTAAAACCAAATGGTATTAAGTTGGAACACAAGAAACTTACATTATATTAGAGGATGGTTCACATGCTAACACTCAATTTTTTTCTCACATGGCAAATTTTAAATTGATTTTAGTATTATGGTGCAGTGCTTCTACCGGATTAAAAAACCTACCAATAAACCAAATCAATTTAAAAAAAGCTAGAGTATAACAAATAGGGGATGATTTTTACACCACAACTTTTATTGCATGCACCACAACCATTGTTACAGTTAGCTATAAACTTGTACTTTGTAGTGTATGCATTAAAACTTGTGGGGTAGAAATGAATTCTCATAACAAATAATCTAAACTCAAAAACCCAAACCAAAATCTAAACCGAATAAAAAAGAATCCAAAATATGTGTCTTGTGATATTTTAGTTTTAAGTTTATAAAATTAGTAGTTCTCTTGTAAGTTTACAAAATTAATAATTAGTTATTGAAGACTTATTGTATATAATTAAATATGATGTTTATGTAATATAGTCATTTATATAAAATTCGTTTTTATCTTGACGCATTGCACCTTGGACGCCACTAGGGGCGTTGCTGTCATGACCATGCAAGAGAGCACAACCCCCTTGACCCCCGCTTTTTTTTATCCCCGCAAGGGTGTACTGCTGATGAAAATTTCTAGTTCCGACACTGTCCACGTAACCCATATATATCCATGTGTTAGGTGGTAAAAAAAGGACGCCAACACATGAAGGGCGTGTTAAGTAATGTCCCACATTAGACAAAGTGTGAATCTGAAATATATTTATAATGATCATGATCAGATACTTCGCTTACAACTAATTTGTTTTAAAGATCAACCCCGCAACCTTACACTTTTGTTTTTGTGGATTGTGGCAGACTTCGATTGCTATATGTGAAGTGGCTAGGGAGGTTATAAAACGTTCACCCAAGTCCAAAATGAAGAATAGTAATTATGAACAATTTCTTATCCTATCATTAGGGACGGGAACAGAGAAGCATAACCAACGGTATGACGTGAAAATGTCTTCAACATGGGGAGTGTTTGGCTGGTTAGGAGTCAAACTCAACAATGGTACCCCCTTAATAAGCAGTTTCACTGAAGCTAGTGCCGAGTTAGTGGATGTTCGTCTCAATAATTTGTTTGGATACAAATGTCCTGAAAATTTTCTCCGTATACAGGTAACATCACTACAAAATTCAAAAGAATCATTATAAACTCAAACATAATGATACTTTTTGTTATATCTTTTTTTTTTAAATTGTCACATTACTTTAATCTAACTAGCATTACAAGTTTTTGTGTAAATCAGGACCATACATTGACGGGTGACTTGGCTTCAGTAGACATAGCATCAGAGGCAAATCTGAAACGTCTACATAAAGTTGGCCTAAATTTGCTAGATGAACCTGAATCCCGTCTGAATTCTGATATTTGTGCGTTTGAACCCGTGAAAGATGGTGGTTCCAACCGGGAAGCATTGATAAGGTACAATATATATCGTCTGATAATTAAGTAGTACATAAACTTTTTGTATGATCTTACTCTTTATGAATCGCAGGTTTGCACAACTACTATCGGATGAAAAGAAACGCAGGAAACCAATAACAACAACACCGACAGTCGATCTCACCTCAGCCATGGAACCAATAACAATAGCCAAAAAGCCAATGGACAAGACCCGTGCAAAAACAAACTTCATTAGTTTGTTCAAAGGAATAACGGACTAATTGGTTTAAAGATGTAACAAACTTCATTAGTTTGTTTCAACGCTGAGGCAAACTACACTTATTATTCCTATTTCATGCTATTTTATTTGTGTGGCGAACTTCATTTATACTATTTGAATTTCATTATTGCTATTTGTTTTCATGTCAAGGGAACTTCATTACATATTTGTATTTCAATACTGTTTAAATAAAGATTCAATCTTCATTTCCTATCACTATTTTATTATTGTCATTTGTTTAACACAGATATGTAGTTACATATACATACATACATATATATTATTTGTGCATGACATTTAAGTCACAGATTTTCACTTATCAACAAAACATTTGACACATAATCATCTTTTATGTATTTAAGGAACAAAACTTCAATGCAATTTCACATTATATATAATGTTACAAAGAATGTGGTGTATTGAGCATTTTGGTGTTGTATGCATTCTCTTCTGTGTTTAGAGTCTTTGTAGCTATGTGTTTGTTTAAGACTCCGCGTGTCCTTGTATTCCAAGTGGTGGTTAGGAGTTCGCGAGTGTTCGTTGCTTCGGTGTCCGTCTTGGTGTGTTCTTGTTTTGTAATTTCTAGTATTTAGCCAGTTTTTTAATGAAAATTCGTATTGATTCCTACAAAATCTTCTTACATTATCTTCCTATCTATAACATGTGGAATCCACTATTTTATTTCATAATCTTATCATTTAATATCAACATTTGTATTGATAAATGAATAGAAGGATAATAAAAAAGAACATTTAGTAGGAAATAATAATAATATATTTTTTTTAAATATATTCTCTGCCTAATTAAATGAGCATGTGAAGTCTTAAATGGGCCGTTTAACTCGATATATTGGGCAAGGTGACTCAAACTTGTTAGTCGATACTATCAAACTATGGTTATTCTGTGACCCGACCCATTTTTAGTCCATTCTCGTCCGTGCGATGTTATTTTATTTCATCCTACGGCTGAAATTTGTCGATTTAGAGTATAACAAAGGGAGATCTCTCTATACGCTCTTCATCTGTGGAATTCGCAAGTCTAGGTTTAAATCGTATTTGGGGGAAAATTTGCCGAGGTTCGTTATCTCTCTGTTTACTTACTAAAACGCTAAATTGGTTACTGGAATTTCAGATTCATCTGGTTGATTTGATTTAATGTACGTTTTCTTATTGTTTTGATAGTACCTAATTACAATTGGGAGAGATATGTATGTGATTAGAGTAGTTTATACAAATAGAGTTACGTGTTTCTGTGGAATTTTATCTAATTGTAGCCATGTAAGATAATAAGTGATGAATTTTGATATTCATCGATGTTAGAAATTGAGAATTTCACAAAGGCTTTTATAGCTGATTGAAGAAATTCATGATCGAACTGATGTTAGCAAATTGCACGTGCTTACAAAAAACAATAAAAGTAAAGCATAGAACTTGAATTTAAATTGGATGTCGTTACAGTCTATGTTGCTCATTTGCGCTGCCAAACGATACAGCTGCTTTTCACTAAACAATTCCTCAATAATTTGTTCAAACCACTTCCCAGTATTACGTAATTTCAACTTCATGAAAAAATTTGTGTACTTGTATCTATCATACATAGTTGATGATGTATTCTTTGTATTAGGTTAAAAATGCCTCGCTATGATGATCGATATGGCACAACTCGTTTATATGTCGGCCGTTTATCTTCACGAACTCGCTCTCGTGATTTGGAGTACTTATTCAGCAAATATGGAAGGTTAGTGTTATTATTAATGTTGAATCAAACCCTGTTTAATGTCATTCCATATGTCATACATGATATACAAATTGAAGGTCGTTGGTAATATCTTTGGATGATAAGTTGAATGATTCAGCTTTTAAAGAGATACTTGCTTTGTAGTTAGAGTATTGCTTACCCAAATGATTGAAATTTCTGCATGATTGAAAATAGAGTGTGAGCAACAAAGCTTAAAACATAAAGAGAGAGAAAAATTAGGTACTCGAAAACTGTAGTATGGTGAGTGTGCCTTTAGGTTATATGATTTAACTTGAATGAATTTATTGAAGGTTTTCGGGCTTTTACCCGACCCGGAAGTCAAATGGTGCAAAAATGGTGGGAAGTTACATACTTTGTGTAGTTCTTAGTACCTGTTTTTATCAAGAAATCCAAATTCCAAAATGGTGTTTAGTTCTTCTTGATGGGCGATTATGATAAGTAATGATGGATTTAATGTTTCTGGAAACCGTTTACGCAGAGTACGCAATGTGGATATGAAGCATGATTTCGCCTTTGTTGTATGTATCCCTCATTTTTGTCATACAGTTAAAGTTGTATTTTTCAATTGGTTATGTTTTTAATTACATGATTATTATCGGCTTTTGGTGTTTGTTGTTCTTTTCTGGTCTTGTATTGATTTATTAAAACAGGAATTTAGTGATACTCGGGATGCTGATGATGCAAGATATAGCTTGAATGGTAGAGACTTAAACGGAAGTCGACTTCTTGTGGAATTTGCTAAGGGTGTAAGTGTTTTTTTTGTGTGTTTAGAATATACACCTTTGGCGACTTTTGACCCGTTTGACCCAGTAGACTTGAACTTGATTTATTTATTTATAACTAAATGGATCAAAATTGCCACGTATAGTACTGGTTTATCACAAGATTTTGAATCTGGTCCAGTATGGTAGTTATGGTTTATAATTCTTAATTATGTATCGTTTGGTTACAGACACCACGTGGGCCAGGTGGTTCTAGAGAATATCTAGGTAGGGGCCCGCCACCTGGGTCAGGGCGGTGTTTCAACTGTGGGCTTGATGGTCATTGGGCCCGAGACTGCAAAGCTGGTGATTGGAAGAACAAATGTTACCGATGTGGTGAAAGAGGCCACATTGAAAAAAACTGCCAAAATAGTCCTAAAAAACTCAAGTTCGTTTTTTTCTTTTTTTAATTTTCATTTTACCATTATGATTTCCAGATTTTACAAATTGATCATATCGTTAATATTTATAATAATACTAATTTATTAATATATTATTTGTTTTTATTTTTATAGACGTGGACGAAGCTACTCTCGGTCACCGGTGCGATCACGTTCTCTGCGTCGTCACCGAAACCGGAGCCAGAGTTACAGTCGAAGCCCTAGGTACAGGTAACATCAAATATATTGTATTATTATGTTATGATAATAATTTAATATTAGTAATAAGTTGATGGTTTTTTGCCTAAAGTAACAAACATAGTTTTACATTTGTCCCTGTTTATTTATTCTATAAGGTTTTTGTCCAATTGGGTCATCAAAAAGATGGTTTTGTATCTCGATTAGATCATTAACGGCGTTTTTCCTAAAAAAAAACAAATTTCTTCGAAAATGATATATTTTTTATTTAAACAATGACTAAACAGAGACAAATGTAAGAAGGTATGTTACGGGTTGACCCATTCACCCTGGTTTGATTTTAGTTTTTTGCTAATATGACCCGTATCTATTGGCAGTCGATCACGATCTCCAAGAAAAGAACGTATTGCAGACCGTGAAAGGAGGACTAAAAGCCCGCGTTACTCCCGTAGCCCGAGCCGCACCCCTGAGCCACATGGTTCACCACCTCCTTCCAAAGGTAGGGACCGCACCCCAACTCCTAATGAAGACCGGGTTAGCCCGTCACCTGAGAGAGTTAACTCAGACTACAGCATGAGCCCACCCAGAGCAAAAAGCCCGAACCCAGGTCAACCCAATGGTCAAAGCCCAAGCTCGGTTGACCATGATGGTGTTGCTGTTGAGGGTAGCCCGGTTGACCATGATGGTCCTGTGGGTCAGGGTAGCCCTGTTGGTGATGAAGTGGGCCCGGTTGTTGAAAGCCCAGTTGGTGGTGATGAAGAAACTCAACAGGGTAGTGAGTGAACTTGAAATAAAATGTGTTGAGAATCGATTGTCGTTTGTTTTAGTTGGTGTTATGTTACCATATAACCGTTAAAAACCTACATGTTCGTTTCCGTTGTTGAGGAATCGTTTAAATGTCAAGAGACTTTTACTCAATTGGTTTAAATATCCGTAGTTAATTTTGTAACAGATGTCGGCAAAATTAATGAAGAAAATAAAGGGGGAGAAAAATGAACATACTTTTTTGGTTCAAACCCATTTGAACCCTCGAACTGCTTTTTATATATACGAATAAATGGAACACATAATATAAGGTGAGAAAAATATTTGTTAAATGGAGTCACTAAGAGGACCGATTCCTAACTCGTCTTCTATATCATCGGTATCTTCAAACAATTTCAAAAAGCGAGCTTGATCTTGCTGTCTCTTTTTCTTCTGCCAATATTTATATGCAAAATATAACCCCATGATGAATAATACAGTTGCACTCACCACACTTATACCAATCATTATTGTGGACCAACTCAGCCCATTTCCTTTCTCTGAGCTGCCACTTATGCCTACATCACCAAATTTTTATGTCAATAATCATAACCGAACTGAATTCTATTTAATTAACTTTTACAAATCAAATCACCCGTTTATTGTAATGGATTAATTGTTTTGGGCCAATTATGCAAATAGTAACTGTCTACATGGAAAATATACCTTGTTTTGCACAATCAGGACACAAAAATGTGGCATTAAGTTCTTTATGTTTAGTATGAACACATAGACCATCAGAGGCTGAAAAATCAGAAGGACAAAATTCCCACTCATCAAACACATCATCAGACTTCAAACGATCTTCGTCATAAATCCCACATCGTTTGCATTTTGCACTTTTAAAATTCGTTAGAGGCTGCAAATATTAAACAATAACCTAAACTCAGTGTTCAAAAATAAATTGAAAAATGGTAATTTCACACCCAATAGTCAATTATATGCTGTTACTTTTTTATAACTATTAATTAGAATTATTAAGCTAAGAATAAATTACAGAAATTGTCACTGGGTATTTCGGGTTCTGCATTTTTGTCACAAAAACCCTGCGGTTCGCCGGAGAAGATGCCCGGAAAAGGATAAATAAATTTTAAAAATGAGATAAATTAAAAATAAGGGTATTTTGTTCAATTAAAGTGGAATGGGCGAAATAAATGAAAAATCAGGACCACGTGGATAAATGAAAAATCCGAAATACCCGAAAGATAATTGGTGAAATTTACTCTTAAGCTAAAACAAAAGCTTTGATCTTTTACAATTTTACATACCTGAAAAGATTCTTCACCCTTGAAAGTATATACTTTGTTTTTCTTCTTCACATCTGGCAAAACTATCTTGTTTTCCCCATTACATAGAAAGTAAACCGTAGGGGTCAATCCTATCCATTCATGGGTTGTATATATTTCAAGAGATTCAAGTGTAACAACTGCTGACAATAACACTTCTGCAATTAAAATCCAACAAACCTTTAATAATCAAAACCTGTACGAAAATAATTCCCTGTATATTGTCAAATTTGGATCTTTGGCTACTTTTTTGGAATTTTTTCTAATAAAATTTATTCTGATTTGGGTATGAACTGTGAACTACTACAGAATTGCGCAAGCAAACCTAAGTACTTTAACCAACGGTTATTTAAACTTTTCGTGCAGAAAAATTAACTAGATTTCTATATAGAAACGTATTTAATTCGTATCATAAGATGTTAAGGTAAGATGAACAAAGCTGGATCAGCTGAATAGTTGATTATATAATAACTATCTGATTCATTAAAAAGCAAAAACACCTCTCGTTTCGTTATATTACAATTTACAATTAAGATCAGAAGCTCAATTCTATATACATATGTCATCAATAATCAATGATAATATCGATAGCGTTATTCAAAATTAATAATCATGAAAAGCTGAAGCTAATATTGTCCGTACACGACAAAATTCCTGCACGGAATTTACCTGGAAAACAAAATAGAAGAATGATCAAAACCCTAAAATTCCACCGACTCGCTATTGACATGACGGAACAAATCAATCGGTCATTGATTTTCTTTTTTTTTTTTGGATAATGATAAATCAGGGGAAAACGGTTTGAACAAATCAATTAATTCGTCGTGACGGAGGGAAGGGATACGACGGTGGCGTGTTGATTTCCGGCGAGTGAAAGAGGGGAGATTCGCGCGTTATTCAATATTTGTGGTTGAAGGATCTGTATTGTGCGCCTAAAGCACTACGAAAAAAAGGTTTGAAAGTCTAGAATCGTAATCATTTTTCTAATTTGTCAATTACTAACAGTTAAAATAGGGGGATAAATTTTTTTTTTTATTTAGGGTGCATTAGGATTGTTTAATGATCTAGCATCGGACAAAATATAGATTTTATTGTAGATTATAAGTTTAGGTGTTTTTTTTTTAATTCAAACTAGCTTTTAAAAATGAGTTTTATATCAGCTTTTGACATGATATGAGCTTAGTAAAAGATTAATTCATATCAATTGGTATCAACTTGGAGTGGTGGCTTAGTCCCGCAAAAAGAAGGGTATCAACCGTGACCAACATAGCCGTTAGTCTGTGACCAACGAGCTGGTGGTCTGTGAATTGGTGGATGGACCCAAAAAAGAGGGTGTCAACTGTGACCAAATAGCATTGACCAACGTTGACGTTAGTTTTAAAAACGCGAGGTATTGTTCCGACCCCACGTCGGCCGGAGTATAGATTGAATGATGATATATAAGTCTAGGTGTCTTCTCCTCCTTCAACCTAGCTTTTAGAAGTGAGTTCAACATTTAATTTATGGCATGAGATGAGTAGTATGAGATGGGGTTCGTATCAGATTGTGGGTACATGGACACGTGAATGAAGTAATGATGTAAGATATTTGGTTTAACATGTTTACAAACTGATGAAACAATTTGGGATTGATAGAAATCAATTCGAAATGATTTCTCTCAAGAATTTAAGAAAGAAACTAAATACCTTTAAAAACCTTTTTTTCTTCTCTAATTTCATTAATAAAAACACAACTACGATTTGTAATGCATTTTAAATGACCAATTATCCTATCTACTAACCATGATTTAAGTCATGGGAAACAAATACATCCATGCTGTAAAACTATCCACTATATGGTAAAATTATCTTTTGACCGACTTGCTAACAAATAGGAAACTAAAAGTTTATGGATTAAGTAAAATATTATAAAAAAACAAAAGGAAAATAGGCCTTGAAGTGTGTACGAAATGTGTAGATAAATCTTTGGATATAGTACTCATATAAAAAACGATCTTGTCCTCAAGCTCGAGGTTCTCGTCCGGTGATTTCGGAGGAGGTTTTCAGGTTCTCGTCCGGTGATTTCGGAGGAGGTTATCATTTTGATACGATTGAGGCGGTGTAAATGGGTAATAACAACTTAAAAAAATTAAGTTGGATTTTTTTGTTACACATTAAGTTGGAATTTGGAAGGAATTTTTGTTTGTGTTTTCGTATTACTTTGTAACATAATTTAGTAATGGTGCAGTCGTGATGTTATCTTGGACACTTTAGATTCCCGTCAACCTAACTAACAATATGCTTAAACCAAAATTAACATGATCAATTTATTAGTTTTACATCAGCAAAATCATTTCAAATATAAAGATCCACAAATGTTTCACGTCAACGAAGTACAAGAGGAAAACTTACAAGAACATAAACAATAAGAACAAAATCCAGCAGCAACCATTATGCTTCAAGTTGATGATTTTTCCGTTGTGTTCTTCCTAAATGCATCAAGACAGTCAGATAAAACTGTATTTGACGTGAGAGAAGCTTTCAGAATTAAAAGTGCCTGCAAAAATCATATACAAAATCAACCCAATGGTCCATATAATAATATTGTTACACGATTAATTATTGTATAAGTTAGTTTCTAATTAGTGATAGTTATACCTCTTTTTCACCAATGCCGACTTCCAAAACCTCAAGATCAGCAGCAGGAATACCAATAGTAAATTTGGTAATACTAGAAATAGATGGTGAGACTGCTACTTCAAGATCATCAGAAACTACAAACATTGCTTTTTCATCAAGGAACCTACTTGAATATATATCTTTCTCATAAATCGGGAGCAAATAAGTCGCACGACCATAATACCTAGAATCAAGCTTTGGACAGAGTAACATGGTTTTGACGCTATTAGATGTCAAGTAGTTACTGTCTCCCAAACTTGAAACACTTCTGTACACATTATATATACCAAATGAAGAAGAATTGTCAATTGTTAAACGTTTTACGGTGCCCAAGGGGATCGTTAAGAAGCTGAAGAGCAATTCCACGAAAAAGTTATCCACTTGTGCACATAACACCTTCTTCTTTGATTTATGTACCATTATTTTCACTGTTTTATTGGTATTGTTGTTTGATGTGCCACATCCACCCAATCCCAATGTAGGATTGGTAATGCATGATGAATACAGTTTAGTACTACTTACCCCAAAAACGAGATTCGTCAGAGGACTGTCTGTTAATATCGACCACTTGAGTAGATTCGAAAACTGTATTTAACAACAGTTGAATAGTAAATAAAATGATCAAAAAATAGTTTTCAAAATATATATAAAACTAGAATCTATTGAAATGCGAGGTATTTTTCTAAGTTAAACTCGGAAAACATATAACGTTTTCCAAATTTTACTTGCAAGATAATAGACATTTGTTCTCTCTCTTGATGGTGGGGGCGGGCGATGGCATTGCAGTCCCTTCCCCCTTTTCCACCTTTTTGGCCGTTCAAAAAAATAGAAAAAAAGACATTTTATTAACTAATTTAAACAACATTAACGTTTTCCTTGTCTTGTTTATCTAGGGTGAGCATAGAGGTGAGCAGAAAAAGCGGGTAACCGGAACTGGAACCGGAATCGTTTTGGAACCGCCAGTTCCGGTTACTAAAATTATGGAACCGCCCTAAGAGGTTCCGGTTCCGGTTCTCAAAATTTAGGAACCGGTAACCGGTGGATAAACGGAACCGGCTATTATTCGGTCTATTTTTGATAAAATATTATATATTTGAGAAATTTAATGTCCGAATTTAACAATATGATAAATTTTATGTAATTTTGAATGAATTTAGTCCTTAATTAGTCTAAATATAACGTTTTTACAATATAATAATTAGACAATCATATGTTTAAGTGTTTAGAATTTATGATTATTCAAAGATTAGTAGATAAAATGATAAAAAATGATTAATATTTATGCTTTGCATCTTATTATAATTTTACGATTTTAGAGACAGGGTAACCGGAACCGGCACCGGAACCGGAGGTTCCACTTCTGGTTCAGAAAATTGAGGAACATGTACAAGAGGTTCCAGTTCCGGTTCCGGTCGCGGTCTGAACCGACATGTACCCTGTTATGCTCACCCCTAGGTGAGCATCTGGACCGAAAAAACCGAACCGAACCAAAAACCAACCGAACCAAAACCGATAACATATTATCGGTTCGGTTTTAATTTTGAAAATTCATCATTTTCGGTTTCAGTTCTATCAGTTTCGGTTCGGTTCGGTTTTCGAATAAAAATGAGCATTTGGCCTAAAAAACCGAACCGGACCGAAACCGAACCAAACCAAAACCAATAACATGTAATTGGTTCAGTTTCGGTTTTGCAAATTTATCGTTATCGGTTTCGGTTTTTGGACCGAGCTCACCCCGAACGGGAGAATTTAAAAAACTTATAAACACGACCTAATTACCTCTTGGAAGCCAAAAGATAAGCTACTTTTAACCAAATCAACGTCTTGATTGCTGTTAACAAATTCCATATATTTATCAAGCAAAAAAGGTGTAATTTTGAGATCATCAGTGATAATGAAAGATCCTTTTGTTACCAACTTCTCAAAAGCACATCTAACAGCAGAAGTGTCGGAAGCAGCATCGGGATCATATAAATTTACTTTCAGGCAGTTGTAAAGTGTAGCATATGAACTCTTGGGAATCACCAGATTTTCTTTAGATGACTTACGCAGAATATCAAGATCGATAACACTTTGATACAAAGAATTCAAGCTTCCGAATTTTATATTGTTTGTATCCGTGTGCTTGTTGGAGTTTTTCACGATTGTTCCCACAGGCAACATGAGAAAACTAAACAGGATTTCAACAAAATCCTCCTCTGCTTCTGCAAATATCACTTTTTTCTTCTTTTTGTCGATAAATACGTTAAGCTGAACTGAATTTGCATTGCTTCCCATTCTCCCTGATCAAGTGAATACCGTACGTATTATTCTGATCATCATTTTCTACCTATAATGAGCATAAATATATGACGTGGTAAATGTTAGAATATATGGAAATATATTCTCATAATTGTATCATTATTATAGTCAAACTATATATTTTGTAGTGTATATTGTATATTCGGTAGGCATAAGTCAAGGAAATATGATTAGGCTATAATTGTGGTAATAATGTATATTTATAGCATATCATGTGAATGAAAGAAGACAAGGAATTCATTTCTCCATTAGTAAATAGTAAAGAAATTTTCATCATCATACCTTGAAGCTTTCTTGTAAGTAGGTGGTTGTTAGGTCACATTTATTGTAACCAATAGTGTAGGGGGCATTATGTAATTAGTCGAAACTAGGTCTAGTTATAAATACCTTGTTCTTAGTTATTTGTCACTAACCTTTGCCCTAATTTGTAATTGTTCTTATCCTAATGCAAAGAGTTCAAGTTTTCTATCCATCTTAATCTTCCATATTATCACTTGTTATTGCTTAATCTCTACAGATTTGGATCGAATCTATTGAGACTTTTGCTCTGATACCAATTGTGGATTGTGAATTGAAAGATTAATCAAGGATTAAGCAATAACAAGTGATAATATGGAAGATTAAGATGGATAGAAAACTTGAACTCTTTGCATTTGGATAAGAACAATTACAAATTAGGGCAAAGGTTAGTGACAAATAACTAAGAACAAGGTATTTATAACTAGACCTAGTTTCGACTAATTATATAATGCCCCCTAGACTATTGGTTACAATAAATGTGACCCAGCAATCTTCCCCTTTGTAACAATAGTCCGGGAAGCGTATCTTCGAAGTCTTCATCTTTAGCAAAAGCTGAACCTTGTAGATGTTTCATTGAATAATGATGTATCAGGATCAGGTTGACCTTTGTTAACCTGTTAAAACGAATTCTTGTAGCTTTTCAACCACATATAGTATTTTGAAGACTTTACTTTGAAGATGCATATTGACCGACCAAAAATAAGACCCATAATGATATAGAGATTAGCAGCGGAAGTCGTTTCTTATCAACAACAGTCAATATGTCAGATAGAAGATCTGATGACTGTACTCCAATATTAACAACAACAGTCATATATCAGATGAGGTATTCTATGACCGTACTCCATCATTATCAACAACAGTCAGAAAATCCAAGTTAAATCACAAAACCACACTTCTACGACCTCAACAACGCTCGGTAACCAAGGATCATCGACAAAGCCACAACTTCAAGAAAAGACTTCCGTTGCTAACCACTCAATCTATGGGTCTACATCTCGTCGATTTACCTGAAGTGTTCTGAAATACTTTCTATTGGTTGAAAAGCCAATTAAAAGTATTACTCTCATAGATTATCAAAAGCTGAAGCTGATACTTCAACAAAACTGCTCAACGAATTATCACTCAGTTCCAACTTTACTAAAGAAGGATACTTCAAAGGTTTAAATGATAAAATGTGTTATATATTGATTATTACAAAAAAAAATGTATAATCATTATTAAACACATTTTCATCAAAGGGGCATCGTAATACTCAACTTATTTGTTTCCTTAATGTGAAGATTCTTTATAATTTCAACTCGCAGAACTTCACATTATACATGATGAATTAGATAAATCTTATTCAACATGAGGGGGAGAAGATACATTACAGAAATTCTTTTTATAAAGAATTGATACTTTCAGAGAAAAATTCTTCTAAAGCTCAATCTGCGGGAACAAACTTAGGAGTTTCTTACAATATTATGGAGATTATCGATACGTTAGCCCAGTTTACTCCACATTAATAAGATATATGCACCAGTTAAGGGGGAGTAAACAAGAAACCAAAGATCTAACGAAGGTATCAAACAACTTTCGTAGTTGAATTTGGTAATTGTTCACCGGGGAGTAAATATCAAAATGTTCAATTCACTCCCGTAAAGAAATAATTGTTTGTTTGAGGGGGAGCGTTAACTATATCAACATTCTAACCCCAACAACAATTATCAAGAACAACATATCGACATAAATCCACAATTGGTAATTCGTTCACCGGGGAGTAAATTTCAAAACGTTCAATTCAACTCCCGTGAAGAAATAATTGTTTGTTTGAGGGGGAGCGTAACCGTTATCAACATGTTACCTCAACAACAATTATCAAGAATCATAGATCGACATAAAGCCACAAACTTCAAGAAAAGACTTCCGCTGCTAATCTCTATATCATTATGGGTCTTATTTTTGGTCGACCAATATGTATCTTCAATGTAAAGTCTTCAAAATACTATCTGTGGTTGAAAAGCTACAAGAATTCGTTTTAACAGGTTAACAAAGGTCAACCTGATCCTGATACATCATTATTCAACGAAACATCTACAAGGTTCAGCTTTTGCTAAGATGAAGACTTCGAAGATACGCTTCCCGAACTATTGTTACAAAGGGGGAAATTGTTAGGTCACATTTATTGTAACCAATAGTCTAGGGGGAATTATGTAATTAGTCGAAACTAGGTCTAGGTATAAATACCTTGTTCTTAGTTATATGTCACTAACTTTTGCCCTAATTTGTAATTGTTCTTATCCTAATGCAAAGAGTTCAAGTTTTCTATACATCTTAATCTTCCATATTATCACTTGTTATTGCTTAATCCTTGATTAATCTTTCAATTCACAATCCACACTAGTGGAGCTTGAAATCAAACGGATTCTCGATCACTTTGTTTGTATTTCACTATCGATCTTGTTTTGAGGTAAATATATATAAGTATTAAAATTAAAATGCCTTAATTGTAGATTTAAAATTTAAATCCAACTTAATGACTTTATCTTATTAGAGCATGGGGTATGGTCACATGGGTGAAATGAACACTTATGCGTCACCTCTACGCCACATCATTATTTCACATTTCACATTCAAAACCCTCAAATACCCTCTCTACCATCACTTAAGCCATTTGGGCCCCACCCCTTTTATTTTTCTTTTTCTTTTTTTTTTTCAAAACAACATAATATTGCATTCAAATAAAAATTACAAACTACAAATAAAAACATTACAAATACCGAAAAATAAAATAAAAACAGAAAAAATTAAAAAATGTTACCGAAATTTAAAAACAAAATACCAAAAATTACATACGATTTTCATGATAGCGTTGCCAAATATGTTCCATAATGTTTCGCTGGAGTGACTCGTGTGTACGTGTATCACGTAATTCTCTAGACCTCACCCGTTGCACTTCACACGTCTCGATCCATGTACGTGTATATCGTGTTGTAGACTAACATACAACTCGTTCATATCGCTAATGGCAAAGTTTTGATCTTTTACAATCATGTTATGCAATATGATGCATGTATACATGGTTCTACGAAGCTTGTTGACACTCCATGAACGAGTCGATTGACGAATGATCCCCCCAACGCCCCTTCAAGACACCAGATGCACGTTCTATGTTATTTCTTGCACCTTCTTGTCGATGTTTGAAGTAAGCACGTTTTTCGTCTCGTGCAACAGTAAATGATTTGACAAAGTTTGCCCACTGTGGGTAAATACCATCAGCTAGGTAATACCCGTTCTGATAAGTCACTCCATTTACAACAAAAGGGACTATAGGAGCAATATCGTTAAGAAGGTTATCAAACAAGGGTGAATTATTTAACACAGTGAGGTCGTTATTGGCACCCGCCACCCCAAAAAATACGTGCCAAATCCACAAATCTTGTGACGCCACAACTTCAAGTATTATTGTTGGGTATTTTTTTATCACCTCTACCATATTGGTCATGCCATGCTTTTAGACATTTGGTCCACTTTCAATGCATACACTCAATACTACCAAGTATTCCAGGAAACCCATGAGCGTTCTCGTGTTTTGTATATAAGTTTTGAATGTCATGGATATTGGAATTCCTTAAATACTCACCGGTATACATATCTATAATACACTTGGTAAAATGATTTAGACAATCACGTGCACAATGCTCACCAATTTGTAAATATTCGTTAAGTGAATCAGGTGTTATGCCATAAGCCAATTGGCGAATGGCGGACGTGCATTTCATAATAACACTAAAACTCATTAGACCTGTACAATCAGGTCGTACTTTAAAAAATTCAAAATGCTCAGGAAGAGGTTCAGCAGTATAGTTGGAAATACCTTCAACTATTTCTAAAAATAGTTTCCTGCTCATACGAAATCGACGTCGAAAAACCGACTCATGATACTTAGGATTTTCACCAAAGTAGTCATCCAATAAACGTTGCTCGGCAGCTGCACGATCTCGAAAGATTGGCACTCGGGAACGTGATGTTTGAGCTTGTTGTTGTTGCATGTACCGATGCTCTTGAGTAAGAAAAAAAATATTCATCGTCGATATCAGACGAATAACTTTCGGGGTCCATCAAATTTCGACGCATTTTGGAAGAACGGGTGTGTTGATAAAATGTTGAAAGAAAAGGTTTAGAATGAGAAATGTAGAGAGAAGTTGTGTGAAAAGTTGTATAAAATGGTGTGGTATTTATAAGAGTTTAAGGTTTATTTAAAAAAAATTTAATTTTTTCGAATTTCCAGCCGTTACAACGGCTAGTACGCGTGGCGAGCTGTGATTGGCTCGTTGGCTTCGTCGGATGGATGGCGAGATAGGGGTTTGGCGTGGCGGGCGGTGTGGTGGCGAGGCCGATGTGGCGTCCGGCGAGCATGGGGTCTCGCCACCATACCGTGTGCTCTTATTAGCGACCAGGGTAGGGTGTTCTTCCCAAGCGACATTTGAATGGCTGCAACTCTCTATTTCCCAAGAGTTGAAGAAATTGGTCCGTTATCCCTTTGAAAATAAATTCTATTCTTTTTGAACCACAAAACATAGCTATAAGCTATTTGGTATTGCCAAAGCTCTCTTCATTTGGTCCTTGTTGCCGTTCAAAAAAAAGCTATTTGGTATAAATTCCATTGATCTCATGTATTTGGCAAATACAAAATTGACCAAATAGGGCCTTTAGTTACCAACATTGACATGCACAAAACATGTGATTATCATAACAGATTTTAAAAGATTATAATTACCAAAAAGGCATTATACAGTATTTTATGTAAGTTGCCCAAAGTGTAAGGTGCGGTAACGGAAGTCCTTCGCCAAACACACGTGGCAACATTTTTGGCGAGAAATTGCATGCGCCACCACAACGCAAGTGGTGTGAGTGGTGTTGTGCGCCGAACCACTGCGGAGATGCCGTGAGTGTAGGGGAATTTTGGGGTGTTCTTTTTGAGGTATTTTGTGAGTGAGGTATTTTAGTGATGGGTAGATGAGGTATTTGGTGCTTTGAATGTGAAATGTGAAATAATGATGTGGCGCAGAGGTGGCGGTTTGGCTTAAGTCACCACACCTAATGCTATTTTTACGAAAATTGGGAGTGTTACATTATACTCCCTCCATCCTACAAAAAATTCACATTTCTCCTCAAAATTATGTCCAACAAATAAGTTCACATTTCTTCAATTTGAGAAATCCACTTAATAAAATAATATTAAGTGGATTGGTGGCGGTTGTGGGTGGTGGTGGTGGTGGTGGCGGTGGGTGGTGGTTGGTGGCGGTGGTGGGTGGTGGTGGTGGTGGGTGGTGGTGGTGGCGGTGGTGGGTGGTGGCGGTTGGTGGTGGTGGTGGCGGTAGGTGGTTGTTGCGATGACGGTTGGTGGCGGTGGTGGCGATGGGTGGAGGGGGTGGCGGTAGGTGGAGGGTATAAAGGTAATAGAACATTTCATCCAACCTTGGAATTCAATTCCATCAACATTTGGATGGAATTGAGATTCCTTCATTTGGTGGAATGTTTTCATCATTTAGGAATCCAATTTCATCCATTTTTTTTGAACCAAACACTGGAATCTGGTGGAATTGGATTCCAATTCCCTCAGATTCCATTACTTTCCAGCGAACCAAACACCACCTAAGTCTTTCCTAAAAGCATTTTCTCTCTCCAATCTAACCTTATATTTTAATCATATTTATTAACACGACCCCACTACTAACTATCTCCTAAAAACTAGAGCCCAAGTAAAATGTGAATTTTTTTGTGGGACAAAGAGAGTATGAAATAATAAATAATTAAAAATTACTTACCGAAAGTAATAAAATACTAGACCGGGTCTCGGGTGTTACAATAATAATTTTAAGAGATATAAAACAAAAAATATGAACAATAAAATTGAGATGAAGAAAGTAATTTTTTATCTTC
Organism: Calendula officinalis; assembly: GCA_963853835.1. Taxonomy (NCBI): domain Eukaryota; kingdom Viridiplantae; phylum Streptophyta; class Magnoliopsida; order Asterales; family Asteraceae; genus Calendula; species Calendula officinalis. The sequence continues at coordinate 76,094,880 of OY970826.1, forward strand.
TTGAATTAATAGTTTTAACTATTTCAATACTATAATTTCGTTAAGAGTCATGTTAACTTTTAATTTATATAAATTTTATATGGATTTTGATAATGACATGCTAAGTTCTGTTATTAACTTATTAACATTAAGATATGCATAAAAATCTTATATATCCATCTTATATATCCATCTATAACCAATTCTTAATTTTAGGAACTATTTTCTTATAAATTAATGTACAATTTTTAATGCATTTAAAGATAATTTTTAGGATTGTTATTATCAAAACTCAATTTTTATTTAGCGTACTTGTGACTACTTTTAATACTTTGCTAATTATACTAATGCATGAGGATCCCATTAGAAATTTGCATTTAAGTATAAGATCGATGAGAGTAGTATTTGGTGTGTAATCCACTTAGAAATATGCAATTAGGATTGTTGCACGCATCTTATGTATCATCTAGTGAAATACTCGCAAGTGTATAACAGTATAAGCATATATTTAAGCACCTCCTATATGTCGTTTCAAACGCTCCAGCCTCCAGCTGCTATGTTATCACTAAATGGTTTCAGATGTAATCTCTATTATCTAATATATTTTTTATTTGTGTACAACAATGCATTTATACAATAACACCTAGTAATTCTAAAAATGTCAAATTACATTTTAGTACCATAAACTTGACTGGTTGGATTCTCTATACCGTAAACTATTAAAGGTACATCAATGTGCCTTGAACTTGGGAAACTTGTCGCTTTTGTACCCTGGCTCGTTAATTTGATCATGTGTTTTTACTTGAATTACTTTCGTGATAGCTTTTGACGGCATTCTGACACAAATTGAGTAATTTTTCCATTTTGTACAAATGATTCAAACAAATTCAATCTGACACAAATTGGAGCCACGATACAAGTTCAATAACTGCTGACGGCTCTGAAGATCAATATTATGAGCATTTATTCTGAATATTTCCAAATTAGTCGAACGTGCTAGAAGAAACCTTATAAAGGTGAATTTTCCTCGTGTTATGGTGTTCCGATTGAGTATTATGATTTCCCTCATCTTAAACTGTAGACAAGTTGGTGTGCCCACATGTGGGTCCCAACTCGAGCAATAAAGTGGAAGACCCTACCAATAAACAAGCCAATAAATAAATATGTATAGTCGTAAATAGGAATGTGCAAACTGGATAGAGAACCAGCCGGAACTGCTAAACTAGATCGAGTTATACCGGTTTGGTTCTTAGTTTTAATTTTCATGCAAAATCAGTTCTTGGGTTTTATTTTTCATGCAAAATCAGTTCTCGGTTCGATCCGGTCTAAAACGGGAAAAAAAAAAAAAGGTCGAAAAAGGTAGGGATGTTCTCGGTCCAATCCAAGACGTCATCGTTTTGATGCTCGGTCCGTACGAAACCATTTTCTCGGTTCTCAGTTCCGAGTAGTTATTGGGCCAAGTGTCGTAAATTTGACCTTGAAATGCTTTACATTTCACTCTTTTTTTCGTTTTCTTTAGCTTCTTAACTTTTTAAAGAAATTAATGGATAAGCATAAACTTACATCTAAAAAGGTAATATGCTCAAGATTAGGCATTTTATTTAAGAGACCCAGCATCAAAAACCAGTGCCAAATACAACCGATACCAATCACAAGTTTGCACATGTTAGGAAATACAGGGATGACTAAACCATGAAAGGAGCTCAGATTCTGCAAAAAACAAACACTAAAAATAAGTATCCTGAAAGTTTTTAAATATGTAATCAGCTTGTTTTCACTATCGATTACTTAAATGTAACTAACACATGTTGTTTTAGATTATAATAACCAGCTGAACAAGTAAACATACACTTATAGTTGAAATAGTCAAAGTCAATATTCGGGCATGCGAGAGGCTTGTCAAGAGTTCATCAGCAGATCCAGTAACGTTAATATGAGCTTCAACAAGAGATTGCATCTTTGTAGAATAGTAGACTGAAGACACATGATCCAAAATGTTAAGGTATTCGAGTTTAGGAGCACTAATTGCAGTCGTATAAACTATAATTCCACACAAACTATCTTCTGTAAAAGATATTTCTAATTTTTTCAAAGATGAAGAACATAGCTTAAGTTCCTGCAGCTTGTCGAAGAACACTTGTCTCTCCAGAAACAGTTCTTCTAAAACAGGGCAACCGGAAATCAGATAGGAAAACGATTCGTTTCCAGAATAAAGAATTGATACCAGATCGAGTTTTTTTAAGCACGGAAAAATCAACTCAGATTCAGGCACATCTAACACAAATTCGCCTTTCAGAGTCAACGCAACGAGCGTATTGCAAGTCTTAAACAAATCCCAACAAAAGCTAAACCCAAATCTATCGGGTGGAAACCTAAGCTCTAGTTGTTGAATTTCGCACAGAACGACAGTATGAAGCCAATTATAAACACGATTATAATCGCAGTTGTCAGAACAGTAAAGAAAGAAGGTTTGAATTGGCATACCGTCACGAAGAGCTAGGGTTTGTTCAACGGAGTCATGAAACTTGTTGACTTGTTTATTTGGCATAACGAAACGTAGATTTGGGAGAAATGACCAGATGTTCTTCCATCTGCTTGACAAAATTCGCGTTCGATTTGCGTCAGACTCAGAAAGTAGAGATATGATTTGAGTAAGGAGTGCGTCTGGTAATCTGCTTATAAAATCTTGTTTGATTTCATAGGTGGTGGTAGCAGGAGGTAAAGGTTTGGGTCTTTTGATCATAGCTTGAGCTAGGGCTTTGCGATTGAATCGGAGAAATTTATAGGATTTGAGAAGTTTGAAGTGAGAATTCTGTATCTCTGATGTGTGCATAAGACCGGTGCCAATGGTAAAACAAACTGATACCGTCAGTCCTTGCCAAATCAGCGCCACGTCAACTCACCCTCCAACCGACACTAAACTGACGTACCCATGCCAACAATACCATTTTTCTTTAATTTTTTGGGACCCACTATTAGAAAACACACACAAAATACCCCTTTGGGACCCACCCACCAAACTAACACTACATTTCTTCCCGTCTCCAAAGTGGCGAGATGCCAACCGGCGGAAGAAGTGCAAGTCCGTGCCAATGGTAGTCGCAAGTGGCGTGAAAGTGGCGAGAAAGTGGCGAACACCAATGGCAGCAGTCTAAAGAACCCCAATTTCCACGGTTGCCGTGTAGTTAGCATAGTGTTTACGAATAAATTTAAATGGAATTGGAACCCACACGAATTAGAATTAGAATTAGAATTAGAATTAGAGTTAGAATTAGAATTAGGATTAGAAAAAAAACTGTTTGACTGATAAGAAATGAAATTTAATAATCATATTTATATTATGTTTGAAATCTATGTAAAAAAACAAAAAAGTTCCTTTGTATTATATTCGATTAATTTTTCTTTGTTTTATAACTTATACTGTGACGTTGATGAGCAGTGCTGATGGTGTTGAGCAGGATTGTAGTAATGGTCGACGATAATAAGTACTGATGGTTGGTAGTGATGGTGATGTTGGTAGTAGCCTTAGTGATTAACGATGGTGGTTAAAAGATGCGTAATGTGTTTGAGGGTAAGGTAGTCTTCTACATTACACATTCAAATGAGTTTAAAATCTCTATAATGAGGAAATTTACATTGAAACTTTTTAACAACCATGGTTTCCAATTCCTTCAATTAAAATGAACAAAACGCATACGCATAAATTCATAGGAACTATAATCCAATTTTTAGTTCATTGGCTTAAATAAGCATAAGCTCAACTTAATAAGATCACAAGGAGCAAAATTCAGCTTATCTGCTTTTCTAAATACCAACGAATTCATAACCACCAAAAAGATGTAAAGTTGTGTTGTGAGTTGTGACATTGGTTTTATAAACTCTATAAACAAGAATACCCTTTTAAAGAAAGATATAAAATAGAATGCAAACCGGTATACCAAAAGAATGAAAGTCAACCTAATTCACAAATTCACACAATCTAAGATCTTTTACAAGTACCAGTTAGAAAAATCATCAGCTATGCAATAATAGAAGATTTTACCATAACAATCTTTCACAGGCTTCAAACGAATTCAATTCGACACAAATCGGACCCACGATCGAATTTCAACAGCTGTTCTCGCCTTTCAGGATCAATTTCATGAGCATTTACTGTGAATTTCTCCAAAATACTTGAGTTTTTAAGCAAATAACTAATAGGGGCAAACTCTTCTTGTGTTATAGTTGTCTGGTTAAGTATGATTATTTCCTTTGTTTTAAAACGTAGACAAGCGGGTACCTCCACTGGTGGGACCCAATTAGCAGGTGGATTATCTTCTACTTGTGGAAGACCCTAATGATAAACAAATTTAAAGCAAAAAGTTTCAAAATTGACCTTAAAGAATAAAAATCAGCATCTAGGCACATATAAACTTACATCCAAAATGGTAATGTGGTCAAGATTAGGCATGTAGGCTAAGAGCACCCGCACCAGCATTCTCCAGTGTGAAATGGAACGAACACCAATCACAAGTTTGACCAAGTTTGGGAACACGGTTAAGCCTACACCATGAACAGTGAATATAGCCTGCATAAACCAAACACAGACAGATGTTTTCAGATTCTTTGACTGTTTCGTGTTTTTTTTAAGCTTAACAACACTGTTCGGATACAACAAAAATGAGTACAACTTAAGTACACAATTTATGTCAGTATAGGATTAAATGTAATTACCAATTAACATGGGTTTAAAGATTGATGGATAAGGAAACATACATCTAAAGTCAAATAAGTCAAAGTCAATGTTTTGACTGATGAGAGGCATGTCAAGAGTTCAGCAGCAGATACAGAAGTGCTCATGTGAGCTTCAACAAGTGAGGGCATATTTGTAAAACGGTAAACTTTGGACATATAATCCTCAATGTGAAGGTATTCCAAATTAGGAGCATCGATATCGGATGCATAAAGCAGTGATCCACTCAAAGTTTGTTCTGCGAAAGACCATTTTAATTTCTTCAAAGATGTTGAAGATACCTTAAATGTCTGCATTGAGTCAAAGAACACATGTCTCTCCACATACAGTTCTTCTAAAACAGGGCAACTGGAAATCAGATTTGCAAGCGATTTACCACTCGAATAAAGAATTGATACCAGATCGAGTTTCTTCAAACACGGAAAAAGCAACTCAGATTCAGGCACATCTAACTCGAATTCTTTTCTTAGAGTTAATGCAACTAGTGTGTTGCAAGTCTTAAACAAATCCCAACACAACATACCCCTAAATCTACGTGCAAAACTAAGCTCAATTCGTTGAACTACACATTCAACAACACTACGAAGCCATTTACGGACACGATTATTATCACAATTTTTAGAACAGTGAAGATAGAAGCTTTGAATTGGCATACCGTCTCGAAGAGCTAGGGTTTGTTCAACGGAATCATAAAACTTGTTGACTGCGTTATTTGGCATTATAAAACGGAGATTTGGGAGAAACGAGCAGATGTTCTTCCATCTGTTCGACAGAATGCGAGTTCGATTAGCATCAGCTCCAGGAAGCAGAGATATGATTTGTGTGAGGAGTACATCTGGTAATTCGCTAATAAAATCTTGTTTGATTTCATCGGTATTAGCAGGAGGTGAAGGTTTGGTGTTCTTGATCATAGCTTTGCCTGAATGCAAAATCATAGCTTCTAAGAACTAGGGTTTTAACTTTTAAGAATCGTGGGTTTTAGGTGCAGATTATATAACTTATGCTAATGGGAAGAGTTTTTCTAACCTGTCCCTTTAGATTAATGGCCAAAATATATTTTAGTACCTGAATTTGACTGATTAGGTTTTCACTACCCTGAACTATTAAATGTGGTACCTTGAATTTGACAAAATGGTCGATTTAGTACCCTGACTCATTAATATGATCGCGTTTTCTTACCTGACTGACTTTCGTTAGAGTTTTGACGGACTAAAAAATATACGCTCATCTTAATATATTGATATTAGAAGCAAATCACGTGAATAAACAAGAACAAATTAGTGAGTCAGGGTACTAAATTGACCATTTTGCTAAGTTCAGGATACCATGTTGCACCTTTAATAGTTCAAGGTAGTAGAAGACCTAGTCAGCCAAGTTCAGGGTACTAAAATGTATTTTGGCCTAGATTAATTAATCAAAGTTTTCTAATCAAATTTTAATATACATTAATGAAGTTCAAAATTTACATTTTCAAGTGATGTATTAAATGTTTTTTTTTGTTTTAATGGAAAGTTAGAATTAATTAATGTATCTTAACATATACCTAGGGGACATATGTAAGAAAAACCCAAATATTTATAGGGCACGTAGGAAATCTTATTAACAGGGCTTATTAGCTTATTAATTTATTAAACTCCAAATCAAAATTATTTAGAACTTAATAAGCTAATAAGCTTATAATCTCATTAATAAACTTTCCCAAACATGGCAATAACATATGTTTAAGAGTGTAAATTAGGACGGTATTTATCCCAATTCCAACTATGATTTTTTTTATTTTTAAATTAGATTGATAACTTTTTTCTTGAACCAACATTTCATATCCACGGTTTTCAACTTATCTACTAAAAAAATTTAGCAGAAAGAGGAGTATCGTGATTTAAAAAAAAATGACACAAACCACATGAGCGTACTTAACATTCAAACAAACGTCTATTCATAGAAACGACCATAGATGATTTTTGTTTTTGAAAATTGAAAATTTATATAATTCAAAAAACGAAAATGACTAGATGTGATTTTTCCCCAACCCATGAAGGACCGTACATGTCATTTACTCAAAAGATTAAGATTGCCCAAAATATCAAAGTTTTACGAGGGTAAAATAGGTATTGCAAAAGTTACAGGCATTTGAGTCTGGCTTTCTATTGCGGCTATACTTTATCCGTTAACTTCGCCAATTGTTTCTCTCAGCAATCTTCTTTGTTATTCGAAATCTTCTTCCGTCTCTACTGAATCTGTTCATATGTTTCCACTGCTGTAACATCTTTAATCACTTGAATTTCAACCATTTTTGGCTTATCTCTTCGTGTCATTCAGTTTCTCCAATCGAATTCAAGTGGAACAGAAGATAATACGCTTTTCAAACCGGTACTACGGATAACGTAAGTTAAGTATTTGTTCAATTCCTAAGTGAATTATGTTTATAGCTAAAATTATACGAAATTGCAGTTTTCCACCACGTGTTTGTTGAATTCCCTGAAATTGTGCAAAATCAAGGGTTTTTGTTGAATTCAATAGGTTGAATTGCGTTTTCCTTGAAATTGTAGTTGCACTCCAAGTGTTTGTTAAATTGACTGAATGAGTTTTCATCTCTTTGCTTATTAATTCAAGGGTTTTTGTTAAATTCAGTAGCTTAAAATGGCTTTTTCTTCTTGTTTAAGCTGTGACCCATGGACTTTACCTCAAAATCTAAAACACCCATCATTATTTCCCACTCCTACAAAAGTCTCAAATTTTGTTACTTTTGCATCCACTAAACACTATGAACAACTTCCCACTTTAACTTCTGAAAAAGAAGTTATCGATCTCCTGCATCGCAAAAACGATGAACACTCGGTTCTAGATATCTTCAAATGGGCTTTAAAGCAACCAACTTTCAAACCCTCTTTATCTGTTTATGAAGAAATGCTTAAAAAACTCGGTGAAATCGGTTCGGTTGATTCAATTAGGGGAGTATTAGATGAAATGAAACGATCTTCATGTAAGGTTGCTGAAGATACTTTCTTTATTTTAATCGAAAGTTTCGCCAAATTTGAGTTATACGATGAAGCGATTTGTGTTCTTTTTATAATGGAAGAAGAATTTGGAGTGAAACCGGGAACTTATAGTTATAATTACTTGTTAAATGTTCTTGTTGATGGTAACAAATTGAAATTAATTGAAGATGTTCACTCGTTAATGACTACTAAAGGAATTAGAAGAGATGTTGCAACTTTTAACATTTTAATAAAAGCTTTATGTAAAGCTCATCAAATGCGGCCCGCGATTTTAATGTTGGAAGAAATGCCTACACACGGATTAATACCTGATGAAAAGACGTATACGACCCTAATGCACGGTTTTATCGAAGAAGGAAATTTAAATGGTGCTTTAAGAATTAGAGAACAAATGAAATTGGCTCAATGTCCATCGACAAATATAACTATAAACACGTTAATTCACGGGTTTTGCAAAGTTGGTCAAATCTCGGAAGCGTTGACTTTCGTTCAAGAAATGTCAAAAGAGGGATTTAGTCCCGATCGGTTCACTTTCAACACTTTGGTCAACGGTTTATGTAAAGCAGGTCATGTGAAACATGCTTTAGAGATTTTGGAAGTTATGCTTCTAGAAGGTTTTGATCCGGATGTGTACACGTACAATACGGTTATATCCGGATTATGTAAATCGGGTAAAATCGAAGAAGCAAATGAAATCTTGAATCAAATGCTTGCACGCGATGTTTCCCCAAATACAGTTACTTACAACACGATAATTAGCGGTTTATGTAAAGATAATCAAATTGAAGCAGCTTCACAGCTTGCTCTTGTGCTAACTAGCAAAGGAATTTCGCCCGATGTTTGTACTTTTAATTCCTTAATTCAAGGACTTTGTTTATCGAGCAAATTCGAGAACGCACTCCAAGTGTTCGATGAAATGAAAACAAAAAATTGTCAACCAGATGAGTTTACTTACAATATGTTAATCGATTCGTATTGCACAAAAGGTAAACTAGATTCAGCTTTAAAGCTTTTGAAAGAAATGGAATCAAGCGGTTGTTCTAGAAGCGTGATAACTTACAACACTTTAATTGATGGTTTTTGTAAAAATAAAAAGATCGAAGAAGCCGGTGAAATTTTCGATCGGATGGAATTTCAAGGGATTTCAAGAAACGTTGTGACATATAACACGCTTATAGACGGTCTTTGTAAAAATAGGCGGGCTGAAGAAGCATCTATGCTAATGGATCAAATGATAATCGAAGGATTAAAACCCGATAAATTCACGTATAATTCACTTTTATCACATTTTTGTAAATCGGGTGATATTAAAAAAGCAACGGATATCATTCAAGTTATGGTTACAAACGGTTGTGAACCCGATATTGTGACATATTCGACTTTAATTCAAGGGTTATGTAAAGCAGGAAGGATTGATGTTGCATGTAGATTACTTAGAAGTATTCAGTTAAAAAACATGGTTGTTACACCACACGCGTATAATCCCGTTATCCAAAGTTTGTTTAAAAAACGGGGAGCGGATGCTGCAATGGAGTTTTTTAGAGAAATGGAGAAAAACGGTTGTGCGCCTGATGAGGTGTCGTATAGAATTGTTTCAAAAGGGTTGTGTTCGGGTGGAGGGCAAATTGGTCAAGCGGTTGATTTCGTGTTTGAAATGACTTCAAAAGGTTTTATACCTGAATTTGGTTCGATTTACATGTTGGCTGAAGGACTTTGTGCTTTGCAAATGGAGGATACTTTGGTGAAAATAATGGATCAAGTTATGAAAACGGCTAAGTTTTCGGATAATGAAGTGAAAATGATTATTGGGTTTCTTAGGATTCGGAAATTTGACGATGCGTTGGTGACTTTGGATCGTTTTCTTAGTGCTCGGAAGCCGAAAAGAGGTTATTGGTGAGTGAAAAATGTAATGTAATTTTTGGACTTTTTGTATCGTGTTATGGTTTGGAATTGTTAGGATTGTTTCTTTTTGGTATTAGATTATGTGGTGTTGTTTTTCTTGTAACCTAGTGTTACTTTGTGTGTTGATTTCTAATATTATGTCTCAGATTAACATATATTTGCTATCATATGGAATATTCTATATAGAGGTGTTAAAATGGGTGAAATGGGTCGAGTTGGGTTGTTTGAGAAACACTCTTTGACCAAACTTTTAATGATCTTTTTAGCGAACAGTTGGTGTTAAATGTGATTAGAAATATAAGGTGTACTTAATACTTTAGTGACTTTATGATTCAATGGTTTCATTTTTATTTATCTTATTACCCTCTACTTTGCGCATCTTTATACTTAATTTTTTTTTGGAACTTTTCATATATTAATGGATCCTTCATGTAATTTACTCTTTAAACGCTAATTGTTTCGTAATAATGAAATGGGACAATTTCATAAATGTATATTGCAACTTTGGTTAATTCTTTTTCAAAGTTCTAAATTTTGTATTTTGTATACCATTTTATTGTATGAAGAGTTCTTTTAAACGCCTTAAGTGCAATAAAATGGTTATGTAACTCACTATACGTCCGTTAAAAACTACTGTTTGTGTAACAAAATAATATATAAAACTGAGTTTTAAACTATAAACAATGAGAATTGTTATTTACATAAAAAAAAACTACTTCATATACCACATTGTACATATTTTAAAGCAGACTGTATAACTATGCTAAAGTATAATATGTGGTATATGAATTAATTTATATGATATCAATATCACTCCCTATAAAAAATAAGTAACAAAAATTGTATTACATACTTAAAAGGAACAAAATTAAATCTTATGAAATTTCGATGAAGGTTTTATATTCTTTATTAAACACTAAAAATAATGTAACATCACATTATGGGATTGCGATTTCCAGTTGGGAAACCATTTAACTAGAACGAAAACACCTCAACTTCACCCACACAAACCGGACACCAAAATCTCCACCAGATCTCCGGCAGATCCCAATACCTAACGCAAATTCCTCGGATCTTCGACATGGCGGCATCACGGCGTCTCCGGGACCTTCAATCGCAACCAGGTAACAAAACCTGCGTCGATTGCTCACAGAAAAACCCTCAATGGGCCTCCGTTTCCTACGGTATCTTCATGTGCTTAGAATGCTCCGGCAAGCACCGTGGTCTCGGTGTTCACATCTCGTTCGTCCGATCTGTTACGATGGACTCGTGGTCGGAGATCCAGCTCCGGAAAATGGAGTCCGGCGGCAACGAGAGCCTCAACAGCTTCTTATCGAAGTACGGGATTGCAAAAGAGACGGATATCGTATCGAAGTATAATACAAACGCTGCTTCGGTTTATAGAGACAGGATTCAAGCCCTAGCTGATGGTAAATCGTGGCAGGATCCACCAGTTGTGAAGGAAAGCTCGATTAAAGGCGGCGGAAGCGGTGGTGGTAGGAAGCCGCCGTTGTCGGCGGGGAGTGGTGGAAGAGGTGGAAATAGTGGAGGTTGGGATGCTGATTGGGGAGATAGTGGTTTTGATGAAAGAGGATTTGGATCTAATGATAATGTAAGGAGGAATAACACAGTCGGAGATTTTAGAGCCGGTGGTAGGGGCGGTGGTGGAGTTCCGGAAAGGTCAAAATCTACGGATGATATGTATACACGGTCGCAATTGGAGGCTTCTGCCGCCGGAAAAGAGGGGTTTTTTGCTAGGAAGATGGCGGAGAATGAGTCACGGCCGGATGGATTGCCGCCGTCACAAGGAGGGAAGTACGTCGGATTTGGTTCATCTACGAATCCTGTTCCAAGGACCAATGCTCAAGGAGATGTTCTTTCTTCAGTTACTCAGGTACGCTTAATTGCTTACAATCTGTTGGATTGTTATGTATGAAAATTATAATTATATTTCCAATCTGTATGAATGATTCTGACATTTTTGTGCACTTGCTGGTAAGTTACTGTTTATCTGTTTTATGTTCGATTGGTTATTAATCGATCAAATGTGTTTATACAGGGACTCGGTAAGTTATCGGTTGTTGCTGCATCTGCTGCACAGTCAGCTGCTGAGCTCACTACAAAGGTCGGCCTGTTTTATATTCATTATTTGTATGTAACAAACTGTTTATACAGTTTATGTAGCAATTTTTTTAATGGGGATAATGTATGTCTAGCCACCCAAGTTTTCAACTTTTTTCATCAAGGCTACCCAAGTATATATTTATCTTCATTTATACCAATTCCAACCAAATTCTGGATCACTTTTACATATTAAAATAAAATAAATTATAATTTAAATGTGAAATATAAGTTGTACTCTTCTGGACCACGTTTAACAAAATAAAGATGCATTTAAAAGAAGGGTAAAATTGGTAGTTCACATTTTAATTGTTCTTGTATTATTATAAAGTTGAAAGCCTGGGTGGCCTCAACATACATAATCCCTTTGTTTAATTATACACGATTAAAATTGTAAAACTATTAAACATAATTCACTATAAATTATTTTCTGTACAGGTGAGAGATGGTGGTTATGATTACAAAGTGAATGAAACTGTAAATGTCATTACAGAAAAAACAGCAGAAATTCGTCAAAAAACATGGGGAATCATGAAAGGTGTGATGGCATTTGCTTCACAAAAAGTCGAAGAATTAGCCAAAGAAAATCCCACCTGGAACAGTGACAGCTGGCAGAGAAACGAAACACAAGGAAACGGGGTCTACCAGGAATTCGGGAATGGACATTCTAACGGAAATTCCAATTCTACCCCTTCATTCGGTGGGAATGGTAATTCGGTCAGCTCGGTCAGCTCATCGGGCAGAAACTTCAACTCTTCTTGGGATGATTGGGATAATGATGGAAATAGAAAACATGCATCTACCACTGGACCAAAAACCAGTAATGGTGATGACTGGGCGGGCTGGGATGATGCTAAAGATGATGAGTATGACAGTTTTTACAAAAGTGCACCTTCTGAGGGTAAAACCGTCAAATCAGATGGAAACTGGTCTGGTGCAGGCTTTCACTAAGGTTGTCTATTCTTACTATTTTTCACCCTTAAATTGCTATTTTTAAATTCTTTTCCGTCTCGTATCTCAGAAAAAATGTTTATATTGTGTACACAAAATGTGGGCTAATTGCCTAACTTAAAGAGAACGGTAGTTTATTGTTTTTGTTTCGAAATTTAGACCCTTTTTTTTATTTGAAGATTTGTAACGATTACATTCTATGAAGACATAAGAGTAAGTTTATATCTCCAATATTTTTCCTCAATTATTAGATATTATACATATTTTACTTAAGATTATGCATGATTGGACCTAGACACAGTTTATGTACCTCAGGTAGATGTATGACTATCTACATCTTACTTCCCTCATACTTCTCATTTGATGGGATTTTGTATTATTGTTTTCGTTGTTTTATGCATGATTGGGTTTAATTAGATCGAGTACTTATAATTGAATAACAAGTTTATATTTTGTCATGTATGTAGTATGGGTTTGTGTATCCCACAACATACGGTATTATTTTAGTTTTAAACTTATAGGGCCGATCATGGCCCGTTTACTTGTAAACGGGTCAATTTGGGTATTCTTTTACCTAAAACGGTCTAGGGGTGACAATTCTTTTAGTAACACAAGTTGCCATCCTTTAGAAATGCCAAAGTCTATTTTTTAATACATATAACCTCCTAAATTGTATTGCTCAAAGATAGATTATTATTATACGCATTTATTATTTATTTATTTTTAAAATGTATTAGAAAAGGACAAAAAGTTTTGGGTCATCCTAAAATAGTAAAATGTACTATTTTGACCTTACTAAAAAAGGATACAACCCGTTTCAACCTAAGTTTTTTTCAACAGATTACCCAACTGACCCGTTTTGCCTCCATTAACCATTAGGCTAAACTAGTTGTGTAAGTTAGAGGGTAGGATCGTGCTCAATTTTACCTTCTTTTTATCTATATCTTCCGCCTTTCTATAAACGCAATTTTCATCTTCCCTAACTTTTATTAAAAAAACTAATTATGATCACCTTAGTATCACGTTGTGCCGCCATCCTACCACCCAACTCTAGTGCTTCACGACGCCAACAAACACGACACAAACCCTTTTCATATTCTCTTTAATCATCTTGCCACCACGATCCACCAACACAACCATTGTAAGGACCCTTTGCGTAAATGCAGTGTTTTTTACACCACATTTATAAATCAATACACCACAATTATTGCATTATGTGTGTACAGTAATTCTGGTACTGTGTGGTGTATGCACTAAAAGATGTGGTACACAAATTAACTCTCTTTACGTAACCACTTCCCAACCGGGCCAATATCCACCACCTCATTATCTATCTAGTTACATTTCATCTTTGAACGAGTCAAATAGTTAACACTTCGTAGTGAGGATTAAATATGGAACAAGTCAAAAGTCATTTCCACTAGACTCACATCTTTTCTTATCTATCTATATTCGTAGTGAGGATTAAATTTAAGCTTATCAAGGTTTAATAAGCTTAAAAATCTTCTAAATAAGTTTTCCCTAACAACCCCAAGTCAATCTCGACAATGGAAAAAGATTGTTTATTTAACATCCACAATGCTAAACATAGTTCAAAGGTTTATGAAATTGCTATGGTATTCCACATCAAAAACTTACAAACTTCCAATTTTATAAACTTATACACATCAAATACATAAATGCACATCATACGGAAATGCACATCAAATAACATAAATGCACATCAAATAACGTGGTAATATCAATCCAATAATACGGAAATTTTGGGTTGCCTTCATAACATGATTAGAAACTACTATGGGGACTTGATTGTCATTAATTAAAAGTGTTAACTAATACGTACAAAATTTATAATTTAATTGGTTATTAACAGAAGTTAATTAGAGTTTATTTCTCATTAGAACTTATCAATTAATACCTTTATAAATAGAGCTTAGGTTGTAAACCCTAAGGGTACGTTTGGTACAGAGAATGAAATTGTAGGGAAATGGTTGCAGAGAATGGAATTGCAGAGAAAGGGAATTAGTCTGGAGAAAGAGAATTGACACCTCTGCTTGGTAGCACAGAGACTTCAACAAAGAATTGCAGCAGAGAATCATTTCTTTTGTTTGGTATAACAAAAAAAATCAGTAGAGAATTGTATAAACTTTATAATTAGCAAACATATTTTTTTCCCACAACAATCATTATTATAACATACAAATTTCATGGATAAATTAATAACGAAAGTGCATTAATAAAATCAATAATAACATCCAAAAACATAAACTATTGTCACTTTCAAAAACATCAATTCAAACAAAATGTAAAAAAAATAGTTCTAAGTACTTAAAACCACAGTGTAACCCAAAATAATATTTGAACCATAAACAATTATCCCATAGAGCCATCAGTGTAAGATTCTACCATGCATATTTTCTCTTCTTGTGTCAATCCAAGAAATAACCATCCTAGAAGGACATCCTTTCCAATCAAATTAGATGCTTTAAAACGTTTGGTCATTGTAATACCCGGTAAAGCTTTCAACTCATCACTAACCTTCTAAAAAATTTCACGAGTCTCAAAACCTTCTTTACTCATATGTTCGCCAATAATTTCTCCAAACTTACCAATGACTTCCTTCATCTCTTTGCACGACTCCCGATATATTTCATCTCCATCCGTGCTTTTGCGTCTTTTACGTTTGCTTATTACATTATTTGTTGGTACTCCAGACCGACCGTCATCTTGAACGCCCTCTTCAACGAAATCAAAGTCATGAGGATCAGTTGGGGAAGTTGCTTGCGTCTCTGGAATGATTTCTTCATCTTCTCCAAGAACAGTCGATTTACAACCCATTGCTTTCATATTGGTTAAAAATTCAAAATTGATACATAAAACATGTGGCGGACGATTGTGATACATAAAACTATATATAATCAAACGGGAACCATGTGATACATTAAATACTGAAACGTAGATACATAATTGTTGCTGGACGGAATTGCGAGATTAACCGGTGATGCATCAAATAATGTAGAATAGAGAGACATAGAGATAGAGTTCGAGAGACAGATAACGAGATTAACCTGGAAGAAGAGGCGGACAAATTGTTGCTGGACGGAATTGTGGCAGACAATTGACGACGGAATTGCAGTGGACAGCGGACGAAATTGAGGACGAAGGGTTTCGTATAAAGAAAAGAAGAGGGCTTTGTGGGCTTTGTGATTCTCTACGTGTTTTAATTTAAGTCTCGATATATCATTCACTCATTTTCCCCTTATTTAGTAGGGAATTAAAATTAGGGAAAAAGAAAAGTTTTTTTCTCTCCACCTCCCTTTCTCAATGTAACCAAACAAGAGACTTTACCTTTATTTCCCTTTCTCCCCCTTCAAATCTCTGTACCAAACACACCCTAAGAGCACACAGTATGGCTCGTCGAAGGGCTCGCCAAACCCTTTGGGCGAGTGCAACACCGCATCGTCGAACTCCCTAAACGATTGCCAAGATGAAATCGCCATAGGTTTGGCGGACATTAATAGGCCAAAGAACAAGAAGATTGTGGGACCCATATGATAATATTGCATTTGAAAGTAATTATTGTGAGACATTTTAACACTCTTCTGGCTATAACATTAAGAAGATATCTTTTAACAATTGTGTTAAACTCATGTTAAAAGGTCAAAAAGACTTCAACATGAGTTTAACACACCCATTATACATTATGTGACTAATTCTCGTGTCTCTGCCTCTTAGACGAACATCTACACAACCACCGCCGCACCACTATTCGTCAGACTTTATTTCAGGTGTCCTAGCTTTGGTTTTTAGATGTTTGGTTTTTTATTTGATTTTCTAATAGTATTCAAGTTGTGGTTTTGGGTGTGATTCAGTTAAAGAGATTCTCCTTTGGGCATTCGTCATCTTGCACATCGGTACGTAAACATTCGTGAGTTTGATCAGAGTGCAAATACTGTAAAAAAAAATCCGCTAGTTTAGTAACCATACTATTTATAATTTATAAACATAGTGATTCCATATAGGTTTCATATGAATTTACTAGATTATAATATGTGTACCATAAGCCTGTGTTAGAGTAATGGGTATGGTGGCGAGGGAGAGGGGGTGCCGGATGCCATCTCGGCTCGCCGGCCTCGCCACCACACCGTGTTTTACGTGAGCGAGGCCCGGCGCCGGAAGCTCGACGAAGGCAGCGGACCAACCAGCGATCGCCACGTGGACTAGCTGTTGCCAACGGCTAGTTTTGACCGAATTTTTTTTTATTTTTTATTTTTTATTTTTTTTATAAATAAAACCTGTTATAAATAACCCTTTTAACCATAACCTTTTTTCACACCACTCTCTCTACAATTTCTTACACTTTCACTTACAAAAACTCACAAAAATGTCTCAACAACATCCCGATTGGATGAGCGGTATTCTTGGATGGGGAAGTGCCGGCTCACTCACGTCCAATCCGTCAACACCTTCGTCCCACAATCGGTATCATCCACCCAAAATACCAAAATGCCGGCGTCCAATCCGTATGGTACCCAATTGTGATGCCGACATTTTCCCAAGAGCAATATAATCAATTTGTGCTTCAACAACAATTTCAAAACCTTCAACAAAATCCCCCTCAAGTTTGGTCACAACCATAATGGTCATAACCACAATCAGCACAACCTCAAGACTCGGCGGCCGCCGAAAAGGCGAGAAGAAAGGGGAAAAAAGTTGCAACCAACTTAAGTCGGACGGTCATTCGGTGGGACACCGCACAAGAAGTGTTATTGGCCGAGTGTTGGGTTAGCGTTTCCGAGGATGCCGAAAAGGGCGCCGACCAATCCGATGATTGTTTTTGGAATAAAATCATTGTTGAGTTCAACAAGGATGTTGATACGCCGCGTACCAAAGACATGTTAACGGGAAAGTGGACGACTTTAAATGGTAATTGTCAACGTGTCAACGTGTCAACGGTATCTATAAACGTTTACAACGTACAAGTAGAAGCGGTGAAAATGAGGTTGACTTTTTGGCCCATGTCCGACAAGCGTTCCGTGACGAGTCGGCGTCAAAAAAACAATGTAATAACGAAGGTGCGTGAGAAGTTTTGAGAAAATGTCCGAAATGGGACGCCCCCGAGCCCATTTCGCTCTCCGATAACGAAGAACTTTTCGGGGAAGATACGAGACCACGTCCGGCAGGAAAGTCTCGTAAGGCAAAAAAAAGTAGGTCGGAAAGTTCATCCGGCACCGCCGGAAGTGCCGCACCGCCGGACCTTGGTGAGACCATGATGGCCGAGTTTATGCGGAAAAGTGAAGCCGCTCAATCCGCATACGAAAGGTCAAAGGCGCGGGATGCAATTTTCATTCGGTTGGAAGAATTGAGATTCCTTGGCACTAGCACCCACGGGTTGGAGCGCGCGGATAAGGCGAGAATCATAAAGGAAAAAAGACAATTCGCGAAAAATACCCCGTCGAGGAAGATGAACTTCACGTTGAAGATGACAGTGAGCAATTTTTTTTAATTTTTTTTTCGGTATATTTTTCCTTTTTTCCGGTATTTGTTTTTATTTTTCGGTAATTTTTTATTTTTTAGGTATTTTAATTTGTATTATGTAATTTTAATTTTAATGAAATACTCCCTCCGTCCCTAAATAAAGTTCCCATTTGTGTTGGGCACAACATTTTAGGAATTAGTTAGTGGTGGGGTATTTGATATTATTTTTGATTAAAATATAAGGTTTGATTGGAGAGAGAAAGTGTTTTAAGAGATAGTTAGTGGAGAAAGTATTGGTAATAATATTATTATATTAAGTGGGTCCCTTAAGTTTGAGAAATGAGAACTTTATTTAGGGACAAAACTTGAAGGAGAAATGAGAACTTTATTTAGGGACGGATGGAGTATTATGTTTTTAAAAAAAAGAAAAATAAAAGGGGGTGGGGCCCAAATGGCTTAAGTGATAGTAGGAGTATTTGAGAGTTTTAAATGTGAAATGTAAAATGATGATGTGACGCAGAGGTGACGCATATGTGGCTTCCGACTTGGTGTGACCACACCCAATGCTCTTATGTCCGAAATTACTACCCTTAAAAAGTCAATGTTTGAAATAACTGCATGTTATGACTTATGAGGGGTTAATAGTTAAATGCACCTTACATGGAGGGCCAAAGAATATATAATCGAAAATATGCAATAGAATCTACCTAGGGCTCAAAATCGAATGGTTCTTCCCTGCATATCAGCGCAATAGCGACATAATTTTTAAAATAAATTGATCTCAACGGCAACCAATGAATTAGGGCCATTATTCAGAATAGATCGAGCTCGCCACGTGAATTCGTAAGTTGTTCTTGTTAATTTGTAGTTCGTTCAGTTGATTTCGTTCGTTTGAGTCTAGATTGAGAAATCATATTATGCAAATTGTTAACAGGATTTAAATTTTAAAGCTACGTTTTGATTTAGATTTCGTCTTTTCGTTTCAGGTTTGCGGTTTTGTAAAAGTTAGGGTTTTGTTGGTTAATTTTCTGTCACGATGTCGGTAACGGCGGGTGTTAGTGACACAGTTATAGCAGTTAGGGATAAACTTCGAGGTAAAATCGGGCAGACGAAAGTGAAGAGATATTGGCCTGGTAAAGCTCCTGAGTGGGCAGATGATGGAGATGAAGAAGGTGATATTCGAGTGTCGAGATCAATTGCATTGGAAAAAGCTTTTCCAACCAGAGAAGATTCAAATATCATCAAACGAGATGATCCTCGATTACGTCGGTTAGCTGAGAATCGGTTGGATAATAAGGAAGAAATTCGAGCTGATCATCGAAGAATTCGACAAGCTGAAATTATTTCAACTGAAGAAGAAGAACAAAGGAGGCAAGAACGGTTAGAATTCGAGGAAGACGATGAAGATGCTCTGGATGAAAGAAGGAGAAGAATTAGGGAAAAATTGCTTCAAAGGGAACAAGAAGAAGCTGCAATGATTCCCGAAGAAGAAGAAGATGAAGAGGAAGAAGAAGAGGAATCATCAGAATATGAAACCGATTCAGAAGAAGAACAAACAGGTATGGCTATGGTGAAACCCGTATTCGTACCGAAATCAGAACGCGATACAATCGCCGAACGTGAAAAAATTGAAGCAGAAGAACGTGCGATTGAGGAGTTAATGAAACGAAGAGTTCAAGAACGAAAAGTGGAAACAAAACAAATAGTCGTTGAAGAAATCCGGAAAGATCTAGAAATCCAGAAGAATCTAGAACTAGAAGCCAACATTGCTGATGTGGAAACAGACGATGAATTAAACGAAGCCGAAGAATACGAAGCATGGAAAACCCGTGAAATTGCAAGAATTAAACGAGACAGAGAAGATCGCGATGCAATGGTGAAAGAACGTGAAGAAATTGAACGAGTTAGAAATATGACTGAAGAAGAAAGGAGAGAATGGGAGAGAAAGAACCCTAAACCTGCAAATAAACCAAAACAAAAATGGAGATTTATGCAGAAATATTATCATAAAGGTGCTTTCTTTCAAGATGATGGTGATGATGCTGCTGCAACCGTTGGATCGGATGGTATTTTCACACGTGATTTCTCTGCGCCAACTGGCGAAGATAAAATGGATAAGTCGATTTTGCCCAAAGTTATGCAAGTTAAACATTTTGGTCGTAGTGGAAGAACAAAATGGACTCATCTTGTTAATGAAGATACTACTGACTGGAATAATCCGTATGTATATTAATTATCCTTTTTATTATTATTGTTTATTAAACCCCCCTTTAACACGTTATTTTACTTTTTTGCAGTTGGACATATAACGATACACTTCGGTCAAAATACAACACAAAAATGGCGGGTATGAATGCACCGATAGCAAAACCGAAAGGGAAAAAGATCAAGGATTGGGAATCTCGTTGAACCTATGGGCCCTGGTTTAATGGAATTTGTAGCCATTATCATTATCAGTCTTTTTCTGTATTGATGTATTGATTTAAAGTTAGAATATAGACCTTGAATATTTACGTTTGTTTTTCGTGTTGGTTTCAACACTTTAAATTGGGTCGATCTCCATAGTATGCGTATTATTATATCGAAATGATCAAAAAGATCTTAAAACCACTGAAAACGTATAAAAAGCTTTTGATATAATGCACATTTTGTGTTCTGGAAATTGCAATGTATTCGGTAAAACATATAATAAGCTTGATGAAGGCATTGATATTTGATATTAGTTATAGTCTAGTAGATTTATTACTCTGACAAGAATTTAACATGGGGTCCTCGAGAGGGTGATGACATTGCCAAAGCCCGATCCGTTGCCCTCTTTTGTCGTTAAAAAAAAAAAAAACAGGATGGCCCAATTGACAAAATAAGAAAAGTAAAAGGGCCAGAAATGCCTTTTACCCAAACTACTTCTGGCCATTAAATAGTCAACTCTACTAGTCGATGGCAACTAAACCCCAATCTCTTTTCCAAAGTTCCAATCACCGCCATCTCAACTATGGCGTGCAATGGCGAGAACTCGGAAGTCAAAGATTCACCCTCAATTCCCCCATCCGTAAGACTCGATCTCTTACAATTCAAAGTAGATAACATTTGTAGTATTGACTATTGATAACAAAAATGTTTATTTTTTACAGTATTTGGAGGTGAATTGTAGAAGCTCGAGCAAAATCAGACGGTTTTCTGTTGGTACGGAGGCCGGATTTGCATTAAATTTGATCAATAGAAAGCTTGATGATGGTTTACCGTTAGCTTTGTATATAGAATCAGTTAAAATTGGGGAAGAACCGATCAGTTTTGGCCCTAATTCGGTTCTGGTAAGTTACGGCGATGATTGGAAACTGCAGACGGTTACTGAAGCAGAAGGTAAATGTGTGTTCAAAGTTTTAGATTTGTTGATTAGTTTAAGTTGTAGAATTATTTCATTTTCATTGGGTAGATATGTTTCAGTTTGATTGAAATTTGTTGCCAACTCTATCACATTATTAAGAGGAAAACCATAAAATCTCCTAAACTAATTTCAAGTTTTGAAAACTCAATAAACAAATAATTTGCTTGATATCGCAAATATCAAACACATTCTAAGTGATGGGTCCAGATCCGGTAAGGACTTTTTTCCCGGTGAGAACTGCGAGGACTTAAAAAAAAAGACTCTAAAAATGATCCGAAACAAACTTTTTTCAAAAAAAAAAATTTTAACATTAAAATCGCAGCACATGACATCCAAAAAAAATAAAAAATTTTAAAAAATGATCCAAAAAAAATATATGGATCATAATAATGATCCAAAGAAAATATGGATCAGTGTTATGATCCGCAAAAAAAAGTGGATCATAATTTTTTTTTTTAAATTTTTTTTGGGTCAAATGTAGTAATAATCATGGGGAGTTATATATTTTTTTTGGAATTTTTTGGAATGTTTTTGAGGTGTCATCGCGAGACCTCTCCGTTTTTTGAGTCCTCAAAAAATCCCACTTCCCTAAGTGATTATATGCGTTTGATACCCCTCAAAACGCTATTTTGGAAATGCAGCTACCTAGCTGCTTTTTATAAATGCAGTTTTAGAAATGTCATTTTGGAAACACGTTTTTACTAAACGCAACCACAAACATCTCTTTATCCACTCTTCTTATCCAAACACTATACAAATAGATTATGGCGTTTTGAAAACGCAATAAACAAATAATCAGCTTGATATCGCAATCCCAAACACCTCCTTATAATTTTTTATTTTTTTTGTTAGTGTTTTAAGAAGTTTATTTGTTATAACTTTCTATTTTTTATCTTCAAGGAGGTCCAAGAACTAGAGAAAATATCAGGAGAACAACAAAACATGAATCATCTCCACTGGTACGTTTTCCCCAAACCTATTTTTACCCGTCAAACAACATCATTTTGCCATCTTTAATCAAATATATATGTGGCTAAATAGGCTTTTAGGTTAAAAGCAAACTATGGGACTTTTGATAATCTAAAATTATTTAAAAAAATTATTTATTAACTTTTAGGGCTTGGATGAGTTGCATTCAACAAAAGGACTATTACCATCGGTTATTGGTGTTGGGTATATTGCAAAAGTAGTGCTAGCTTTTGTCTTGATTTTTATATTCGGGGCAATTTTCACATTAGCTCTCGAAAATCTTCCAAGGTTTCTTATATTTATCAACTCTACCATGTAAGTATATTAATATAATTGTATATTGATCCTATCACATTTTCCAGTATGTAATTTGTTAATTTTTGCAAATTTGTTCGCCCACAAAAATATTGGAATTATTAATTTTTATGATTTACCCGAGGTCTCAACCATATAGTGATATAACCTCATTTGACTTCCAAGTTCGAATTGGTTTAAATATAACCGTGTAAGTGCTCTGTTTCATTCAACAACGAATATACTTAGGTCAAGAAAATACTCAATGCTTGTTGCGATATTAATATTTAATGTTGCCTTTGGTATAAAGGTCATGGGTTCAAGTCCTGATCTCCTGCTATGCACAAATTGTGATGGATTTAGGAGCTTTTAAAAAAAAAAAAAAAAAAAGATTACCAGCTAGGTTTTGAATTTTTGTAGGAAATTTTTTTAATAATCTATGTTAGAAACTACCTTAAAATTTATACTTCCTCCGTTTCAAAATAAGTGATACAAATTAGAGTTTACGGTTTTTGAGGCAAAAGATGATAATAAAGGTTAATTAGATCATATTTGATAATTAGTGGAGGATGAGTCTCACATATATTGATTAAAGTGAATTAATAATGTTTAAAAGTAAAAGTAAGGGTACATGTGTCTTTTCACTTTATTAAAGAAGATAATTAGTTGGTATGGTCCTCACTACCTTTTACCAAATATGGTAAGTTTTCAAAGTATATCACTTATTTTGCAACACTCCAAAATGGAAAGTGTATCACTTATTTTGAAACTGAGGAAGTATAATGGACCACCCCTTAGCTTTAAGTTTAAGCACGTCAATTTAAGTATTTAAACC
The DNA here is from genome assembly GCA_963853835.1 of Calendula officinalis. Lineage (NCBI taxonomy): Eukaryota > Viridiplantae > Streptophyta > Magnoliopsida > Asterales > Asteraceae > Calendula > Calendula officinalis. The sequence continues at coordinate 76,118,525 of OY970826.1, forward strand.
CATCAATCTAAGATCTTTAGTCCAACAATTTAATGACCATCAATCTAATCCATAATGTATAAATACGAACTATTACACCAAAGACCACTTTAATGTCTCATTGACTCATTGCACATCTTTCCTTTTGGTATCTTCCAAACTTGAATATATTTTTTTACCGGTTCTACAATGTAATAAATATATTTTTTTAACTGTATGATTTTTTTTATAGACAATTTCATATTGATCCACTTATGATTTCATTTTTATACATGTTGAGTTTATGTTTTACGATCATATTAAAGGCCAGGCCCGACCCACTCGTCTGGCCCATTCATTTTATTTCCCAAGTAAGTTGAGGAAACACATGGTTTCATTATGTTATTTTTAGTTTGATGCCGTTCGGTTTGGTTCCAACCTCATGTGTAATGATATATTTGATTCTTGTACATGAGGCTCCTATCATCATTTTTTTGTAATCTTGATTTTTGGAATGAAAATAAGTCAGCTAATTCTCTTTCGTTAGATGTTGATGTGTATTTGACTATTAGCACACTAAATGTGAAAACGTTGAAACATTTTAAAGTTTGGACAAAATATAAGGTTATGTTAAGTCATGATGTGACATGAAGTCTAGCACTATACCAACCAAGTTGATATTTGATAATAAATAAAAAAAATATGATATGTATTCCTACTAAATATTCATATTTATCTTATCACTCTTTTGATTAATATAAATAACCAAGTTATAGAGTAAGATTAGAAAAGAGAATCTATGGATTACATGTTATGTTGTTACTTTAAACAAGGCGCTATAAGATAAGCAAAATATGTTATATTGTTACTTTAAACAAGGCGTTATAAGATAAGCAAAATATGTTGTAAGTTATTTATGTCTAAGATTTTTTTATATAAAGTTAACAGAAAGTGTTAAATTTAAATTTATAATTATATATATCATTATTTTAAAAAAAAATCAAATTTCATATTCAGCTACAAAAAAACTCGTCATAAGGCGAGTCCTATTTTACACCACGCCTTATATAGCCCCCATGGTTTATTTTGTAATGTGGGTGTTGCTATTCGCGCTTTTCTAGTCCTATTGATGAAGGTAATTTGATGGTTTTCCTTTATTGAGTAATTTTGATATTTAAACTTAACCACTAAAATAACAATGTTACTTACAATTATACATATCCAAATTAGTACTCGTTTACAATCCGCCCTAAAATCAGACCCATATTCATTCAAGAGTAACAAACCAAAACACCAGATTAGTGTTTATGTGTTAGGTGCTGTTTGATAGGAACAAAATGATTAAGTGCTGAATGATTCAACGCTCTGAATGATTAAGAGGTTTTGTATAAAACTTGTTTTGAATGTGAGAAACTTTTTTATAAGAATTCTGACTGCTTAATGATTCAGCATATGTTATAAGGAAGAATGATTCAGCAGCTTATTGTTGTCCCATTCAGCATATATTTCATTCAGATGCGCTAAACAAACGTACTGAATGCTGAATGATTAAGCAATCAGCGCTGAATAGTTCCATTAAGCTGCAAACAAACACTACCTTAAACAATATTTGTACCTTTATTGTTAAAACAAAACTTTGATTGGTTTTTTAGTAAGGCAGAAATATCCTTGAAATTTAAATTAGTTATCATATTTGGATTATTGTTCAGAAACTTCCACGATAATTAGGGGTGTCAAAAGGGTCAACCCAACCCGACCCTTACCCGAAACCGAACCCGATTATGCTAGTCGGGTCGGGTGTATTCGGGTCTCTTTTTTATATCGGGTTATTTTAACCCGACCTGACAAATCCGACATTAGCTTCGGGTCAGGTATCGGGTTTGGATTACTTAGATATGTCGGGTTTCGAGTTGACCCGATTAGACCCGAATAAAATTTAAAAAATATTTTAAAATTTGTTACATATACAATTAAATTAACTTGTGGTCTCTGACTCTCTGTTCCAAGAAGAATGGTTGATGAATTCATTTGTGAGTTCATATAACGTTTTAAAATTAGGTATTCGATTATTAATAGTGCATATATATAAGGTTTTAAGATTAGCTAATTATTATATTAACTTTTATTATTGTGCAAACTATATTATATGAACTATTATTTTAAAAAAATTGGAAATCTGTTCTCAAAATTTAGTTATCTTTTTTATTTGAATTTTTGTTCTTTGTAAATTGTAATTGAACAGCCTACTAGAATTTTCAAAACTTATATTATTTTGTTTAAATATAACTTAAAGATTGGATATGTAACCCGACTAACCCGATCGGGTTGACCTGACAAACCTGAAACCGGATTAACCCGAACCCGACAAACCCGATTTCTTATAGGGTCGTGTTTCGGGTTAGATTTTTTTACTTAAAACCTGATAGACCCGACCCGATTAGAGCAAAACCCGCGACAACCCGAATTGACACCCCTAACGATAATAGTCATATAGTATACATCACAAACAAAATTTGGATACCCTGAAGATCAGCTTGCAAACGGGAAAACTTAAAAAAAGAAAACTTGAATCAAAGAGCATAAAGTCGTTTTTATATTATTTTTAAACGACTTACTACCAAATTAAGTCAAGTTAACCAAGTTGAACGTTTTTTAATAGTCTGACCCCGTATGACTCTTTTCTCTGTGGTTCTATCTACCTAACATAAAATTTCTGACAAATTTCTGACAAATTTCATTACTTTTTCCTCGGTAGTTACAAATTCTTTTAATAGATAAAATGAGTAATTTATTAGATCGGTGTCAATTGTTATTTCGCTTGACTTGACGTTGGTATGACTTCACTTTAAAACACCGATGGTTTAGAGATGGGAAGGAGATGAAGATTTGAGGTACTTTTATGGATATTGATATTTTTATTTATGTGTTTATTATATATATAAAATATTAAATGAATAAGTATTGCTGACATGTGTGTCATTTGATTGTTATTTGAGATGTCATCTGACGTAACTCTTATTTGGAAAAAAACTAAAATATTAGTATGTGGCACAGTTGTAAGCATTCTTATA